>DWON01000330.1:0-36064 GCA_018251015.1 Phocides pigmalion okeechobee | reverse complement strand
TTTAGAAAACTTCGATAGCGTGATTCAGGATCGTGTGGCGCCATCTCTTGTCGAGTTGCGGAAAGTCGCCACACTGTCAATGCATTGGTACATTAAATGTGTGTACTTACATGTGTCTGTGGGCGTTAGTAATAGCTTAATATCAGAGGGTATGCACATATGTTTGGTACTTCTACTTCTTAAAAATAGAAATTCAATTATTTATAGGCACGCACGACTATTATTATTTATAGGATTTCAACGCGGGAATGCAGCTAGCGTTCTTGGAACCTTGGCGCATGTGCCCGGATTCCCTTTAGATCGTTTAGGCTAGGTTATAATTATAATTCATTTTAAGATTTTCATTATTGTAAATATGTATTTCCATTCTTTATAGCACACTAATTTAATTATTGGACAACTGTCACAGTCCATATTCTTTTTATGAGATTTTCCTCAGGCATATAGGTTTCCGCTAAGGTACAATTCAATTTTAAATTATACGATGTAACTTTTATTGGCAGCTATATTTCATTATGAGCGTACTGTTAACACTTTCCCTGCGGCTAGGATATACATATATGTATGATCGGGTCAGTTGCGGGAGGCGACCCTAAACTTTAGCTTATGTGATTTTATTAAATATACGTCGAGCGTATTTTTAGCATCTGTGTATCATCTACGAATACATAGACGTAATGTCCGCCCCCAGTCTTGTAGCGCCGACGTAAAATCGGCACTTTTGTTCGCCCGTAATCCATACAAATTTGTCGCTACAACACAGCAGTGTTGTAGCCGCAGGGAAAGTGTTAAGCAATAAACTAGTTAATATTTAAAATTTATTCACAAGTAGAGCAGCTATTGCCTCTTATATGGTAATAAGGAACATCCTAACACTATTTCCTGTACATTTCTTACTTCCGTATTTTCTTTTTGTTGCCTGTATCCATTTTTCAATTCAAAACATTTGTTATGTTTTCTAGGAAACTTGTAAACTTGAAAATTCTCAAAGGTTTTTTTTTTATAGGAGAAGAGTAGCAAACGAGCATGCAAACCACCTGATGCTAAGTAGTCGCAGCCCATGGACATCCACGTATGATCGAAATCCTATCTGAGCTCGAATGTAGATATATTGCTACTCCCGAGGACTCGCTTCAAAGTGTAGCCGGCAAAAGCACCTCTCCAACCGAAACACAAATAATGCTTTACGGCGGATTATGAGGGCGGCGGTGGTACCTCCCCGGTCAAACTATAGTTCTCCCACCTTTAAAGTTCTGGCTTTATGCTAAAGTCAAGCTGAGTTGGTGAAAGGATTTATGTTGTGTATTTTATAAATATCCCGTGTCATATCACGTGTAATTATGCTGCTGTGTTATGAAAGTCAGTGTTCCAACTCGCTTTTCTGAGGTAATAATTTTCTGTCCTTTGTATTTGTGGTTGACTTCAGGCACTGACTTGTGTAGGGGTTCTATTCAAGGTGTATTTTTACTGAAACATGTGAATCTATGCATGTGTTATCTACATATGTGATATTTATAATGAATTAAGTAGCATAGCCTCGACCGCCAAATTTATCAAACATGACCAGTTTTTTATTATTTCTTGTTTAATTTTATAATGCATGATAATCGTTCCGAATTTGACGCTTGTATGTATTACGGTTTTTACGAAAGTACAAAAACGATGAACAAAAACGTTTCTTGTGTCACGAGTTTTGTTTTTCTTAATATCCATCTTAATAATGAATACTACTGTAAATGTGTTAACTAATAAAAATAGAGTCTTGTAATAAATGTAAGATGGTGAGGCAGATAGCACAGGCATAGTAATAGGCTTTCTTACAAAAACCTTGTAAATGTTTATAACGTTTTATGGGCCTTAAAAAGCAAAGGACGTTGCAATTCATCTGATAGATAGTTTGATTCTGTAACTAACTCTTTATAGAACAGCTTCCTCACTTGAAATCTATAACAGATACTACTTCTGAGGACAAATATGATAAAATATACAAATGAATAGACGACCATATATTGGATAGAAACTAAATCTTTTATGATAAAACGAGGATGCGATAGAACCGTACATGTAACATTGTATTTTTAATAAGATTTGTATTTGTGTATCACTATAACATATAATATGTGAAAATTGTGTTTTTGTAGTTATTACAATTTACTTTAAGAAAATTCTGTGTCAGATACAAATACAGACGAACAGTTATTTTAGGCATTGTAGACAATGTACATACTAATTAACGCTTCTAGGAATTGCAAATTAATTACATTAAATTACAAATGATTCTCTGATCTCTTATACAGCTTTCGTTTCGTATAAAAAGTCATTCTTTGCTACACAAATATCACAATCTCTAGCATGATTTCATCACGATTCCAGCTAAAGCTAGCCATAAATCGAATACCAACGTCCGTTAATGAATGTACACGTTATAAACTGATCTGGTCCATTACACAGCACGCTTAAAGGTCACTGGTTGCCCGTTACCAAGGTCCCGCCGATTTGGTATGCAACCGAGCTATCCAGTTCCGTCGGTACAAATTAGACCAATTACCAGTACTGATACTGTTCTGACTAACACTTACGAAGAAATATTTGTACAGAGAAAATGTAACACAAGCATCTGCCCGTGACTTCGCGTGGCCTTTAGGTTCTCTATTATTAACTTGATAATAATTTGTTGTTGGTAATATTAATTAAAGTTGGTAAACTGACTTTAAAATTGGTAATGCATGGAATATTACAAGAAAATACAAATTTTCCTAAAAAGTATCCCTAAAATTGATCGTGATAGTAGTAATCCTAATAATTGGGTAAGGAGAGTTCTTCTATTTTATCATCATCATCATTATCATCAAATCCATCCATTTCTGCCTAGTTATCATTATTAAAAACATCACTACCTATTGCAGGGATCGTGACTCAGAATGTGATGCATTGGCATACAGTCTACCACGCTTGTCAAATGATGATTGGTAGAATTGGTAAAATCTTTGAGGACTCATTGTAAAACAGTAGAACATGCAGATTTCCTCACGAATTGTTCGTTTTCTATTAAAGCAAGTGTAAATTATTTTTGGAATGTGCAAATAATAGCAAAAAAATTTAATATTTGTGGGTGCTTATAATATATATTAGGAAGAATAATTAAAGAGCAAAAAAATAATATTCCTTACAAATTGTATACTCCGATGGCCAACATACTACAAGTTGGATAATTTAAAGTTAAATATCCGCAGGGAACTTTTGTGATGTAAAAAGTGTCGTTTGAATATTCTGTGATAAACTTAGTTTTTTAAATATGTCCAAATGTTAATCGCATAGGCATACAAACTTGACAGGTGGTAGAATTATAGTTCGACAGGGGAAGTACTATTGCCGCCCTCATTATCCATTGTGAGCCAATTCTTGTGTTTTTAAAACTATCTTATTTTAATAAGTGAGGAGACTATTTCGGTCCTCAAGAGTAGCAATGCATCATAATACCAGCTCAAATAGGACTTCAGTCCTTTTTAAACATGTGTATGAATATCCATAGGCTGCAGCGACTATTTTACATCAGGTGGCGTGCATGCTCGTTTGCTACTCTTCTCACATGAAAAAAGAAATGTATGAAGGAAACTCTTACCGGAATAAAAAACATCCTTAATAATCTAAGTCGTGTCCTATTAAAAAATATCTGCAAACTTGCATCGAAATTCATATTGCAACTTTTATGTGATTTAGTGATTTAGTGATAATCATACACTTTCACGCTTATCATATGGTCTGAAGTTAATTTTATTTATAGTTACGTGATTATAAAATGAAATATATGACAAATGACCAATAAACATCACTTTGATTTGCAATTTCATTAATGTGGTTTCCACGAGTGATTGCCGATTGTGGTATGAATATTATGATACACAGTTGCATTTTTAATACGCTTTTACTACCTTGGGTTGTATGTATGTATGTTTGTAACGGATTCTTTGAGCTTAATTTTCACCAATTTCTAGATGTCTGATTAATTTGAAACTTTGCACACGTATCATGGACCGATGACAATGCAATAATAATGCAATATTATGTTACATTTGAAAATTGTCATATAAAATAATAAACGGGCTGTTTGTATAATGGATCATTACTAATAGCTATTTAACATAGTAGCAATATTAAGTTTATTGGAGATCTTCCCCTGGCTTTACAAAGTTCCGATAAACGGGTTGGCTACTAATTTAACCCGCACCCTCAGCCTTCCCGTTTGGGGTAAAATAACAATAATACATATGTATTTCACAGAAATACATATGTATTATTGTTATTACTTGTCTTGTATGTACTTGTATTCAGAAATATAACATATTTCTGTATACTGTGCTTTGTTACAGTATATATTTTTTGTTTATCACTTCACTCCGATTTTAAACTTATTAAAAGTCATTAAGTATTAATATTGAGTAAGAAGATTTTCTATTGCTATTAAGCAGTCACTAGTTAAAATATTTTGATTTTTTTTATGTGACATTAGTAACAAAGGAGAATTCAAACCACCTGATGTTAAGTAGTCGCAGCCCATAGACATCCACGTACAACCATAAACATGACTAAAATCCTGTTTGAGCTCGAACGTTTGAGATACGTTGCTACTCCTAAGGATTAAGGCGATCGCCCCCTTCAAAGTGTACTCACGAAAAGAAATACAAGTAATGTTTTATGGCGGATTGTGAGGGCGGCGGTGGTACTTCCCCGGTCGAAGTATCGTTCTCCCACCTTTAAAACGTTTTTACTTCTGTTTGCTACTTTTAACTATAACTTATTATTTCGTGTACGTTAAAATTTACGTGGGAGTATTTCTAGAGGCTTCTCTTCATTTTTTTGTTGTTGTTAAAATTACCTTTTTGGTAGAAAGCGGATGTTATTTCAACTTCTTTACCGAATTAACTTTTTGCGTGGGCTTCGTTGTATTTCGTAAATAGAACAGTCCCTTCTTGATTAATTATTATCTACGTACTACGTTCGTAGGATATGTGTAGAGAAGTGGCATTGTTGTGTGATGTATCGAATATTTATTAAATCGACTTTGTCGAAGCGTTTTGTTAAAAAAAATAAGTTCTATTTATTTAAATGAGACAGTTTACTGGAAGTAATGTTTGAAAAATAATAATATGTTTTGTTCACTGTAATTATATAGCTATATACAAGTATGCTGAACTTGTTTAGTGACATTAAATTGTCTTACAACGTAATTATTATTTATTTAATCCATTTTTATGTAAAGCTGACTTTTAGTTTTGAGTAGTAGCTAGTGTATTACTGTAAATTAAAAGTCAATTTTCTTATATCAAGGATTTACGTAAACATAAATAATTTTAAATAAAAGTGTCCAACATAAATACCTGTAATATATTTCTATAACTTCTGAAATACAAAGCAACAAATTGTATTATGTCTTGTCTTAGTCTACAAAATGAAATTAAGTTAATATTTTAAAACTAGACGGACACAAACTTAAAAATCGCCTATTAAGTCTCTATATCGAAAACAATGACTATTAGTATTAGATTAAAGAAATATATTCGATATGTAAAGTCGGCTAACATACTTTTATTATTGGTATAGATATAAATACCGTGTGGTGAAGAGAGGCAAATCGATTTTTCAACCGATTTCCATTCGTACATTCCCATTCCGGCCAACTCTATGTCTAGATCGGACAGGATCATTTGGGCAGCTTTCTTTGTTTTCCGAGCGTGTAATGTATATCTACATAGTTACGTCATTGCGCTCTTTTGACTAGTACGAAAACGTTGGACTAGTGGACAAAAACTACGCGTAGAAACAGAGCGACATTCTCGACTTTTGTTGACGTAGCACAAGTTACTCGACAAATAAGGAAGTAAAAAGCTTGTTACAGTGCTTTTGTTGGAAAACGTATTGTGATGACGTATCGTCACGTGGCTGTATCTGGTTACAACATAAAGAATATGCTATTAAGAAGTGGTAATTTGTGCCCCGGACTGTTTTCTTAGAAGTTGAGTATGAAATGTGTTTAAATAATAATAAAAAAGGTTTATTCCTAACAAATAAATATACTGGAATCAGGATATTTTTGAACCGAGAAAACTTACTACGAAATATTTGAACAATATACGCTAATTTAAAAACAGTAGTTTCAGTAAGGACAATAATTACAATTGAATTAATATAATTTATCTTAAAAAGAGACAATAAAGATAGTTATAATTTAGTACAAAAAATAATTTAAAGAAATACTAGTATAAGGTCGGGGCATCGTTTTTTCAGCTATAAAATATTTGAAAATGAAACCTACACTAATATTTACCAATATTATGAGACCACGAGTTTATGATATTTATATACGAGTTCGTAGTCTTTGCACATACTTCTCTATTTTTAAAATGTACTTTTAAATTAACATTTTATTTATTGTGGAAAATTCCAGACTTCGTAACATGATGTTATCATTACGTAAAGTTTAGGGAAGAAAGTATTCCAAGTAATGAAGAAAAATGGTGATACAGACGAATGACTTATCACTGTGGGTTTTTAAATGCAAGTGAAACCATGCCATGCAGTTCGTATAATATAAAATAAATAATTGTTATCAGAATACGGATTTATTTTTTTGTCTCTCCTTTCTCTTAGCGTTCTAAGAATCGATTTGACAATGTACAGCTTAGAGTATTCGGTACACGTATTATATGTATATAATTTTTTACTTTACAGTCAAAATCAGACATTGAAAATGATGTAAACTTGTTACGATATTAAATTCATATTTATACTGACTTGTTAGTTCTTGTCATAACAAGAAAATCATAAATGTTCGTAACCATGAAACGACTAATGTTTTAGTAAAATGATCGCTATTTTTTTTAAAAAGCTTAAAATATCGGTGTCAGTAATAAATAGTTTGCAGGTATAGTTTAGACGGTATAGGCCTATAGGCTTTTACTTTAGCCTCGTGTTGTTCGATGTTTTGATAGATTTGATTGATTGATGGTATTTGCAGTCCATATTTTTGGCATTTTGACGTGACATAACTTTTAATAAAATGTGGGATGTTTCGTTTGACGGAAGATTAATAATACACATAAGATAGATTATTAGATTAGTTATATTAAGAATGAACATGATGATCGATCAATATTCTTCCTTATGGTATCTTACAATGATAAAATGATTAAAATAATGGGCTCTAGTATAAGGAAAGCGTTTATTTCAATTGATTCTATTACTCATCTTCCTAATTGGTGGTCACAGTTGCATTGTAAGTTCGGGAGTTAATTATAACGAAGGAGACATAATGTTTGAGTTTGATGTTTTTGTATTTACTTTATAAATTTAATATGTTTCTTTCTCTTCAATCGGTCCCTCAGTGCTGAGGTTCGTGACTTCTTTGCAAGATGGTCTCTTTCCATTTCTTGCGGTCAGTAGCTTGGTGTATTGCCGCGTTAGCTGGTAACTCCAGACGTTGTGATACTTGGTCTAACCATCTTTTTGGGCTACATCCTCGAAGTATCTTGCCTTTTACTTTGCCATTCACCACTAGTTTTTCCAGGTTATTATTGTTTTTTCGGGCTATATGGCCGAAGTATGTGAGTAAACGGCGCAGGCAAAGGCTGGATAGACGTTGAGAACGCTTGAGATACAGATCTTTTAAGATAGATACATTGGTTCGGAAAGGACCCAAAACTATCCTTATAATGATGTTTTGCGAATAAAAAGCTTTTGCGAGAATTTATTGTATATTTGGTCAAAAATTTCATCATAAACTCATGCAAGCGGGAGAATAACTACTCATTAAAATATGACGATTTTAAACCGTTTTTTATAAACGTTGTTCAAAAACTAACCTTAATAGGAAAGAATGTGCGCTAAATATTAAAAGTTGTTACGAAAAATTACGAATAGAATTTTTCTCTCCAATCTCATCATTCATTTAGCAAATCCTTATAAATGCAAAAGTTTACCAAACAAGGGAAGCTTTATGGAAGAAAAATATTCGTCAAAATAAAAGAAAAGCACAAAAAATCATAATAGATTCTTACCATGAATGAGTATTAAATGCCTAAGTAATTAAATGACATTAATCACAAGGTGGTTCCCAGTTAGGAAGAAGTAATTATAAGAAATGACGATGACGTTCTGCGGGCAAGTCTAGAAACATGGGGTGATATTAAATGTTATGATAACCATAACTTAAGATATTCGTGGCCGAAGTAGTTTTTTTAATATATAAAAAATTATTCTTCGTAATGTAATTATCTCGAACTCGATGTATATCATATGTTATCATTGGTATGATATGTTATTATCTTTTATGATATGGTAACATATATATACAGAAGCTCGTTAATTTTAATTAATGTAAAAATATTTCGTTTAGTTTAGAAAATTGCATAAAATATTTACTTGCTTTAATGGTGAAGGACAACACAGTAAGGGAGTATGTATGCCTGAGAGTATTGTTTACGGTTCGCAAAGTTGTTTGAAGTGCAGTCTAACAATCCACATTAGGCGAGTCTAATAGTTCACATTCTGCGAAGAGATCTATGATTGGATGGAAATAAACTGATTATGATGATGCAGACAATCTACTAAACTTAATTCATTGTTATAAATAAAATTAACTTACGGCTATATTACAAATATTTCATTGAATTAATTTAACGTAGACATTATTGTGTAAATTTAAATGTCATAACAGTAACACGGGACTTAATGCAACATCTTGACCACTCAATGTGATAATATTGCTTTACTCGTATTATTGGACACTAAAATAATGCAAATTTTCAGGTTGATAATTAAATAACCTTAACGATTTATGGCAACATAAATCAAAATTTCAAAGAGTCTTGGTGACGCTAAATAATGTCGCTACTACCCATCAGTATTTTATTAACAAATTTCATTTCGTAATCACGCTTGCTTTGTTATTAGATGTACCAAGATGCTTTAGCTATTAATACTAGTAGATAGATTTTCGTAGGAACCGGTAAGAATGGTTATCGAAAGTTAATCTTTAGTTGTTTGCATTAAGTTTTTTATCTGCATTATTAATTTTTCCTTTATATAACAATGAAAACTTTCATAGTAACTATAATAAAAACATTAGCTAAATGAACTACAGCGAGTCCATGCCCATGTGCCATACAGCCAAAAACGCTGGCCGAATTCCGCGCTAAACAAACGCGTGAGATACGAACCAGCACTTTAGTCACCAGCAGCGTTAATAAAACGTGTTACTACTACTTTCAAACATCTGAAATGTTGAATTTAAAATTAAATAACTTGTAGTATTAATCATGACTCCTTTCAAAACGGTATATATTAGCGTTACACTACTGTTGAGCAGCAGAACTAAATTGGAGGCGGTGCCATCCAAATGTTAAAGAGTTCCACCATCAAATAAATGTGGGCACATAAAGAAAAAGATAAATATTAGCTAAGAGGATAATAACAGGTAAATATTACAATTTGCCTTCTGTTTGCGAAATGACCGTAAAAATATCATCATTAAACATTGATGCCTTTTATCGAAAGCGAACCAATTTCCATCAAAACACGTAATATCTCGCTGGGGACGGCCTGGTGTCCGCGAGCGTTAAAAGAAATCATAATTAATCGTTCCATTCCACGCCCGCTCGTCTTAATAGAGAGCTTTCCGCTTTCAATGTTTTCTCAGTGACGTAATAAATTAATCTCCATTGCCAGCTTCCAAGTCTCAAAGAAAGAAAACACGAAACAATGAAACGACGCAACTTTGCTCTAATATCAACTTCTTGCGACCACACGCTCTTTGTCGTGTACTCGTGTTGTCAATAAATTAAATGGACATTCTCTTTTATAAAGCATTCTCTATGGCAATTCAAAATTTATTCTGTTAACATGAAATACGTAACATGATATATGTTACGTATTTCATGTTTTTATCAGTGCTATTAAAAGCGATTAACTTTTAGAATTGAATTTTCGTTCTCTGGACTAGCAACGCGTGTGTGATCGCCTTTAGTTAAGAGTACCGTTCTATGTATATTGAATTGGTTACAGATGGACGACAGCGGGGACTTAATAAAGATGCGGTGCCTGCTAGTTCATTCGTTTGCTTGTTTTATTTCATAAAAGGGGTACAAACCCAATTGCATGTATGTACATGTCGGAAAGTTCCGACATCAAATCTTATGCCGACATCGTATTTTTGAAGCAATAGTATTTTATTGATGTTTAAATCAACGTTGGAAATAAATTTAGAGTAACTTACTAAATTGTACAATTCAAATTTTAAATTTATTTGGTTGATGTTATGTCTTTCGCAATGATGGCTTTTCTAATGAATGATGTAAAAATGTATTGACAGAACAAAACATAATTGTATGCCCAAAAGCCCTTTACAATGCGCAACAACAATTGACTTTTGTGGATCTCAGATATAACGGGGCCAACCCTGTCCTATGGGCGTAGTTAACGCTATAAAGGCATGGGGTATAATGAGATATGAACCATCAAAGCAAGTAGTCAAAGTAGTCAGCACTCAACCTCCGTTATAACATTATTTTTGTAGACTTAAGAAATAGGCTGAAAATGAGCATGCAGTACAATTAATGTTTCGTATTTATTTAACAATTACATCAGAGTCACTAAATGTGCAAATCTGCGCTAACAGTTTTGAAATTTGACCCAATTATAATACTGCCTGGGAGGTACCATCGCAGCCCTCGTTATCGGTTTCGGTTGGAAAAGTGCGGTTACCGGCTATAGTTATAAGCGAGGTGACCATGTAAGTCCTCAGGAATAGCAACAGATATACTAGTTTAGATATGACTTCTGACCGATTTAACGTTATGTGTGGATGTACACGGGCTACTACATTTACTACTTAAAATAGGCCACCTGGGCCTGCACGCTCTTTTGCTACTCTTCTCATATAAAATTTGGTCTGCACACTCGTTTACTTTTATGATATCAATAAGATACTTTAAACACCAAATTGAGATGTACAAATTACACTCGTATGCAGTCAACCAAAAGTTAATTTTGATTATTCCATCTGCTCTGATGAAACTGTTTTGAAAACTGCATTAAATTTATACAACTATTTAATAATGTTAACGTTGAGTTCATATTTTGATATATCAATTTGTTGTATATAAATGAAAAAGCATGCGAGCCTAGTCATGAAACAATTTGTTCTGGTTAAAAATAGTGTAACATGCCACAAACAAAGACAGTTTGAACTTTGTGTCGTGTACACATGCCGGCTTGTCTGTACACGCAATCTCTTCTACTGTAATAAAATGCAGTGACCCGTCTGTATAGTGCAATGCGTCTAATCATAAACTTTCTTTATATATGTACAATAAGAATTAACCAGATGCTGTCAGAACTAAACTTTTAATTGCTGAACTATAGTTTGAAGGACGAAGTACCATCATCCCATTCCTATTCCACCGTAAAGCAACTCTTGTGCTTTAGAGAACTGTGGTTGCCCTCACTTGTAAAAACGAGGCGACTATGTTTTTTTTTGTATTCGATATGGAAATCATAAAATGTTCCCCTCTTTCCTGGGTAGGAATAAAGGGGTATCGCAAAGTTTTACTGACTAAAACAACGCCTTTAAATAATAATTATTAAGTGACTACATCAGTACTGAGGAGTAGCAACGCATCTACGTACCATTTCATTTGGGGTCACAGTCATGTTGTCAGTGGATATCCATATGGGCTGTAGAAGCTACTTTAGAACAAGTTTGCATGCTCTTCCACGTTTTTGTAACATAAAAGAACTTACTTGTAGTTTTCAAAAATACAGAGGTTAATTGAAAGTGCCTAAATTTGTTTTTATTTATCGAAATTTGTGAATTTACTTTATTAGCCTGCTGACTAAGTTTGAATCTAACTCTTCCTCTCAGAGATGTTACTGTAATACGTTGGTGAATACTAAGTGAAAAATTGATATCAAATTGACGTTCGGACACTATTTGCCATTCCTCCTTTCGAATTGTGTTCCTGAATAATGAATGTCTAAGTTAGTTTAAAATAACTTTGTTTCAACATTTATGACCCTGAAGTCTTGATTGGAATTCATATATTAATTTGGTAAGCTATTCTACGCTTTTCTTCAACCAACATAACAAATAGAATGAGTATTTTTCTAAAGCACAACCATTTAAAGTTAGCGGCGAGTACGCACGCTAGGAACTATCTGAATAATTTATACCAGAAAATGAATGTAACCTGTCAAATGTAGTGCAATGGCGTATAACTTAAGAGGTGAATGTAGACATTTTTTATTTCGCAGTAAAGAGTTGTTTAAATACACGGTTAACAGCGAGATATTGCACAAACAATATTTGTAAAATAACTTACTGACCGCGAGTGTTTCTGTTGTGGATCCATTTTTGTCGGTTTGTATATTTTTGTTATCAATTTTTATAATACACGTGTATTCCATTGATCTTAAAAGATGATGTTTGTTTTTAAATCTCAGACAAACAATTAATTATTACATGACTATGACTACACGTTATTACATGATCAAAATATTATTATAATTGACATTATTTTATTTTTAATATTCTTTATAATATATATTTACATTTAAGTGCAGATTTTTAATAGATCATCTTCTCACCAATCAGAAATCACAATTCTCGAGCGCATCACCGCCACCGAGAGGCGTCGCTTAAGACGCGTTTCCGTGAAAGAGATGGCACCAAATATTGATTCACGACCCTCGATACAGAAATGGAATAAATTGGAATATTAATTCCGCATAACAATGGTTGCAAACAAATTAAAGTGTGCCAGATGTCTTCCTCAGATCCCGGCATTTCCTTCTATTTATAATACGTCATTTATTTTAAATGGAGTCATTTTCCTTGATTTTATTTAAGTTTTGAATAATTTTGTCTGACTACGTAATTGCTTACATAATCATTTATTATACAAATCTCGCTGAAAGTCTTTATTGTGACATTAGTAATAGCTTACGAATCAATTTTGATTATTGTTCAAGATAAATAGTGTTGAGCAGAATCAGATTAACAAGTCGTAACAACTTAAGTTGTTCTGTTTTATTACGTCATAGTTAAATCGAGTTATCGTATTAAATTATGTCCAACTCGTTTAAATACAGCTGACGTCTTTTGTGGAAAACCAAGTTCAGTTCCAATTTATATTCGAGTCTAATTAACCAAATCACCAATTGAGAATGAAAATTTCGATTCAGATCGGCAATTACGCCGATCTAGAATCTTAAGTAACGGGCAGTCTAATTATGCATAATGAGGTTTAATTGTTCAAAGATGTTTTGGTAATACGAGGTTCAGGAATTAAGGCAAAAATAGGAAATATATCATTCCAATTACAACTTTAATTTTGAATCAAATTGAGTAAAATAGGGTTTGGAAAGTAGATTTTAAAAATTGAAGTGATGTAGACGAGATTTATGTTAAGAGTTAATAAAGCATTTTATTTTGTATGCCTACAAATAAATATTTCAATTGTATTGTAAGCATCTTCATCTTTATAAAAAGACTACGCAGTTCATATACCTACATGCGCCCTATTGCTATCACTGTAAATGATAATACTTGGAATATGCTTGTTAATTGAAAATGAAAGTGGACAAGAGTCTGAATAGTGGACGTGTTACATTAATAATGTATGAATAATATGACATTTCGTTTGTTTAGGCGGTTAAGGCATACCCAAGTAATGCAATTACATGGTTTTGTACAAAATTAGTGCGGACATGAAACTTAATTACATTATCTCATAGTGGACGTGTTACAAGTAAAAATGTATTTACACACGCTACCGTCGCGTGACGAAACCACTCCGCGCGGAACGTTGTTATGGTATCCTCGCCTTCGAACAAGCGAGTGTCGGTCAATTTACATTTAATGATGGCTATAACAGGAATTTAAGTTATTGCTACGTAGAGCTTAGTATAGAGGGTAAAGGGTGGATATGTTTTACCTGTAAGTAAAGTTATTTTAGATTCGGCTATGAAACAAGTATTCACGATTAATGCTTTTCTAATTGCCGATATTTCGAACCATTTGCATAATCTTTGTTTGGGATTATTGCAAATTATTTTACAAAACATGGGAAATGAGGGCGGTGATGGCCCCTTCCCGTTCGGGCCTATTGAACTTATAGATCGATTTTGTATATCAGATACACGGCTAAACACTAAATGCTGACGCTAAGCACATAAACATGATAAACACTCTGATAATTACTTTTAATAATTCTTGTCAAGAGTACCTGGAACTGCTTCTTTAAAATATCATCCAAATCTTATAAATATAAGGAGTATAGTTTTTCACAAGCGGTCACCTATTCAGTGAATTAAATAAGCCATATCGTTTGAAATATACGCAATATGCTTATTAGCAGGCACTTCATAAATATAATACAGTTAAAATATGGAAATTGACATTATTAGTGGATTCCAATTACGTTGATGTGATGAAACTACCTATAATTAATTTATCATTTTAGTGTCAAATATTTCACGCTAAATCAAATAACTGGCCTAGAAATTGAACAAATTTACAAACAAGCAATTTAATTAAATAACCTACATGTACGTAAAACAAACGCGCTTTTAACACGTAGCGTACCATTTGAATAGGTTTTAATTAAATTAGTCTGGAACGTTGTTCATAAAAATTGCAATAAAAATATACACGAGCAGTACAGGAATATGGGAACTGCGACGCGTGGGTACTCAATAAATGTGCAAATTTAATAATAAAATCAAATTTTTCATCATGGCATCAGATAAAGATAATGTATCTATTACCATTCTCATATATGTTCTTTATATACTTTTAAATATTATTGATTATATTAATTTATTGCGTTAATTACTTTTTTATTATGAAAGAGTAAGAAACGGGCATGCAGGCCACCTGATGTTAAGTGGTCACTGCATCTCATGGACAACCACCTCCAAACTCAAATAGAACAGAAGTTCTATTTAAAGATGGACGTGGATGCGTTCCTAGTCTTCAGGACTAAGATGGTCGCCTCCAATAATGTGTATCCGGCAATCACACCAATAATGTGTATCCCCAACCGAAACACAATACATGAAGAACATGTTGCTTTACGGTTGGGTTATTTTGGTAACATCATTATATAATTATGTCTGTAACTGCGTATGCAATTCAAATATTGGAATTATTCATTAAAAAGCTTCAAGTGTATTAAGTTAGCGGAGATTGGCGGAGAACAAAATCTACTAAGGACATAAATCTTTGTGGTAGCAAATGAATTGTTTGCTAACTCAGGCCACCGCGTGCCAGTTGGAATGGTGCCTATTATGTGAACGGCTAAACTCAGGCCAAGTTAATCTACTAAGCTTGAACCCGCACATTCTTCGACTTGATCGTGTTCATGTAATGTCGGACACTTTTACTGAATTATTGTAAAGATAGCATTGAATGAAATATCTTTATTGCACAATATTACGGAAGTTTGAGTACAAGGTATATAGTCTTCAAATCGTAATAGTACGAAAAAAGGGATCTTACCGCACAAGCAGAAAACTTACAATTATTAAATAGGTTGTTATATTTTAACGTGAAGGTACCACCAGAGTCTACAACGTGAAAAAAATGTTGTGTCTCGGTGGGAGGAACTTTCGGTCACTATATCTCTTCGAATGATCTCAGATAGAACAACTCCTGTACTGTTTCAGGTTGGATGTGTCATGGTCTACAGTGACTGCTTCAGTGGCCTGCATGTTCGCTTACTACACTTATTATATAAAAATAATATTTGATTAGATAATAAGGAAAGAAAAATAAAAGAAAGAGTGAGTGAGTACTGAAAGACCCGTTACTGAATAAAATTAGAGTAACCATGTAAAGTTGGTTTTTAAAACACTAAACCGAATATGTATGACATGTTATATAATATGAACATTAGTCAAAGGCCTTTTGAGAATCTAAGCTCAACTTAAAACCATTAATGTGCAAGTTTTGATTACCATCTATAATTATGATACCAATATGATTGTAAAAACAGTCTAATTTTTCAACAATTCAAATAAGTTTTGTTCACTATACAGCTTATTTTAGCTTAGTTTTTATTACAGTGATAGAAATTTGATAATAATCCAATTTAATAGCGCGATAAAAGTTCAACAATAATCCAGTTTACTTACGTACAATAAATAATATTTAAAAAGTAAAATATCAAGTATTAAAATTAAACCAATTTTAATTGAACTTAAAAAATACACATTTGTTATTTTCTAGGCCCGGTGTTATCATTGTCTTTTACAAACATTTCAAAAAATAAAATTTTCCTTTCAATGCTATCATTTGTGATAACGAACTAAAATCCGAGTCTTTTAAAAACGTTATAGATTTGAATACAAACAAGGTGAAAAGGGACATCATTTCCGTTGCGTCAGCATAAACTGAACTGTAGATACAATGCAATATTCACGTATGGAATTCTATAGAAATAATAATAAAAAACTAGTTTCGCGTTGTCGACACCGTGCAGCCGACACGCATTTTACTTGCAAATTGCTTATCCATCGATATCGGGATGCCGACGGACTATCTCATGTACATAATAGCGTGAAATTGTTGTACCTACCGATATTGCAAACCTATGCAGCTTTGTATTGTCATAATTTTGCATAATATTTTATACAAGTTTGAGGCGGCAAGACTTCCATAAATTTTGTACGGGACTCCGTATAGGACAGAAGTTCTGAAGCCCAACAAAATATGTTGCATCTCCTGAAAATTAAGATGAACGCCTTATATGTAAGTATGTAAGCAATCATGCTTTTCCGTCGAAACGTAAGTATTGCTTCACGGTAGGTGTAAAATAGTAGTAAAGGTATGGCAATGATAGTAAGCCCTGGCGAATAACTACCGTACAAATAACAGACAATACGAATGTATTATTTCTTGATTTTCCTATTTTATTATGTATTTACACATTCCACTCTTCATTTGAAATCGTTTTCTTCTCATGTAACTCAATTTATTTTTCCAATGTTCAGCTAGTTTTACTTTAAATTTTTAAATTGACAAATTAAACGTAAATTTTCATTCTAGTCGACAAATGAAAGTCTTAGGGTGATCTTTTAAAAATGATTGTTTAAATAGTTAATTTTAAAACTAAAGCACTAAAAGCCATATCTGCTCAGTGTCATTTTTAACGGAATTATAATTGCTTCCGAGACTTTAAATTTTCCCCATTCCATTAGAAAAGGTTTAAGTTCGAATTTCCTCCTGTCAAGACAGAGCGGTAGAGCGGTCGGTCCCGTCGCTCGTCCTCCACAATCGAAAATTTCTTATTCAGTTATTTCTTGAGAAGTGTTTGGGATTTCCTTTTCGAGAGGAAGTTTTAAGCCGCCAGTAAATTATTCCTTCGACAGGTGAGGCCGTAAAGGCAAGATTTACGCCTAAGGGCACACCGGCGAGCTCCCCTTGATAAGACGTATATTACCTAGCAAGTAACGCTTTCTATAAGCACCCATCGGGGACGAACCTTGTGATGTAGGACTCGCCAACTAAACCAAATAAACTTCCAGCGATAAATCGAAAACTTTACTTATCGCTTTCCAAATTTGCGGGTGCAAATCGTATTGGAGCCACGAAACAAAGGCTCCACTATTCCGCTGCCAAGCCAAAGCTAATGGATTACTTTCGTAAATTCGTCAGCTGTCATAAATTTCATGTGAACATTCCAAATAGAAAAATGCTGGCAGAATAAAATACGGGAGGCATTATCGGATTCTGTGACGTCAAAATATAACGCGGCCGCGTGAATGCCGTATGGTTTTATTATTTCGTACAATGAAATTCGTTTAAAACTTGGAGGGGATTCAAATCGTTCAGTGGGTACTGCCAACGCAATCCTAATCATTGTTAGCGTTATTGCGACTCAGGGAAGAATATAAAGTGACTTGTCTTCAGAATGAATTTCGAACTTTTTAATTGATTGTCAATTGTTGTTTAAATGGACTTTCTAGACAATGTTTATCCCAAATTGTGTTTTAAGATCTCGTAAAAGTGAATGGTAAAACATTGCTTTAGAAGAACGCAATTTCTATTTGAAGATGTTCTTTGTTACAATTTAAAAATCTACGTCAACATCACATATAGTACATTAGAACTTTTGAGCACTACTTAAATGGAATCGATTGCATCAGTTTAGTGTGTCATGGTACGAGTAAAGGGGGGTAGAATAAATTAAGTAAACTCTTGGATATTTCTCTATAATTTTTTTATTTTATTTATTATGAAAGAGTAAGAAACGAGCATGCAGGACACCTGATGGTAAGTAGTCACTGCAGCCCATTGACAACTACGTCCAGTCTCAAATAGAATAGAAGTTCTAATTAAGGATAGACGTGGATGTGGTCCTACTCTTGAGGACTAAGATGGTCGTCACCAATAATGTGTATCCGGCAACCACAGCTTCCCAACCGAAACACAATACTTGAAGAACATGTTGCTTTACGGCGGGTTATAAGGATGGCGGTGGTGCCACCCCGGGCGAGCTCTAACGGCTCTACCACCTTTTCAAGTACCACGTACTTGCTTATAAACGTAATTGTTTCTAATGTGCAATGGTTTTGTGTTTAGAAAAGTCAGGCCTAAAGTCACACGAATTTTGCAATTCTTAACATATCCTAACCAACGTACATATATTATAAATATTTTCACATAATTTTTAGAAAGAAATATTGAGTTCTTATCTTATTATGTATTAATTTAAATATCCAATGTTTTTTACGAATTTATTACGTACTTAAAACAACAATGTAAAGAGACTATTAAACTCACTTAACTACATACATTGAGTTCCGGTGAATCCCCCGAACATTAGGAAGCCTGCTTCAAAGTAAAGCGAGGCGGGTGAGTTTGGACGCTCCAACAGAATCAAAGCTGCAACTTGTCAACTCGATTACCATACACAAACAGGAAACATGCGCCTGGGTTCTAATGACACCATTTTAAAGCTTACTTTGTAGAGGAAAGTTTTAGGTAGTTGACAATATTTATAGATATTCCACACATTATCGCCTAATGATGAACAATTACTAATAAAAGGGATAGTGTAGTGTTCAAGATCTCGATCTTTTACACGGAAAGTCTGAAGTTCAAACTTGGTATACACATCTAGGTTTTTGAAATTATGCGTGTATTTAAATTTAATTATATAATTTGCTTTACAGATAAAATCAAATATCATAGGGAAACTTGTATGCCTGAAAGTTCACCATAAAGTCCATCAAATCTCTCTCAGTTAGTTCTCATTCTAAGGCGAAACCCATGCCCGCTGGTGGGATAGTAATGGATTAATGATAATGAATAATAATATCGATGAAATGGGTAGGGATCGAGGATAAAAATAGCTAAGCTTGCTTTGTGCCAATACTTGTATGTTTAATGTGAAGGCTGAGAAAAGTTTGTTGAAAAGAAAAGGGGATAACAGACTTACAAGAATGATTATGTTTTGTTTATAACAAAAGAGTAGTTTACGAGCGTGCAGGTCACGTTGTTAAAAGATCGCTGCAGATCATGGACATCTACAAATAGTGCCTATATCCTGTTTAATCAACCAACCCTTGCTTCTGCAATGGAAACACAAGACAAATTAAACAGAGACGGCGATGTCGACGTAAAATGACTAGCAACTCTTAAATTACATTCCGTATGCCATATGATTTTAAAATCATATTGTCACTGAATTTATAAATTTTCAATTTTTGATTGCCGATATTCGAACCAGTTGCATGGTTGTGGTCACAATATCGGCAAGTATTGGCAATCAAAACTAAAAAAAAGTTAATCATGAATACCCGGTATATAGTAAAATGTATTCCGTATGTCGTATGATCTAACTAATTAATACATAATATAAATTTAAGTCGCAATCAAATTTTTGCTCGATGCATATGTGAATACAAAATATATTGTAGAGAATTGTAGAGCGCGCCACGCGCTTCAATCTCGAATTTATCAAGTATCGAATTTAGTGACCTCTTACTCAACTCAAGTGCCTTGTGGGAAACCAAGTACTCTGCTTTAAATTTTGGTTAAACTCCTATTATTGACTAATTTTATAATTATATTTTACATATATGTCGCTAAAACATTTTTGTGACGTAGACTTATAATATTGTAGTTACCGGTGATAAAACGTGAATTTCGACCTGGTCTGTACCGCCTTCATAATTTACAGTGAAATAACTCTTACGTTTTGATTGAAGAAGTGCAGTCACAGGCTACACTTACAACCGAGGTTACTATCTTAATCAAACAAAATCTTAAACAATGTAAAGGTGGTCCAAGCCGTGAACGGTAGCTGCACTTCTGCCTTTTTTTTATAAACGAAACGGGCATGCAGGCCACCTGATCTTAAGTGGTCACTGCAGCCCATGGACAACCACGTCCAATCTCAAATAGAATAGAAGTTCTATTTAAGGATGGACGCGAATGCGTTCTTACTCTTGAGGACTAACATGGTCGCTTCTAATAACGTGTATCCGGCAACAGCACCTCCCCAACCGAAACACAATACATGGAGAACACGTTGCTTTACGGCGGGTTATGAGGGTGGCGGTGGTACCGCTGCGAGCGAGCTCTAATGGCTCTACCACCTACCAAATTTGCGTTGAATAGCAATCACAGTTCTCTGCGCCAGATATGAACCAGCCCTCCTGTAACCGACGGCGTCGATCAATCGTGGTACTAAATGTTTGAAAAAAATTTTTTCGCGCTGAATTATCAATCATTATGAATTGAATTTTTAGTCTAAAATGAAATTCATAATTACTGATATTATCGATTAAATGGAACTGATTGAGAGTAACTTAGTTTAAATTTAAATTGCTTCTATATTACGTAACTGACCTACAAAGTTAAGAAAGATCGGTTTCGGTCGTTGGGTGAGTGATCGCTATTGGCTTCGGATGGCCAGTTAAGCTCTCGGTTAGTATTATACGATAGCAGTTATTAAACCCAGTCAGAGGCATATGGACGGTTTGAAGATCCATAATGGGTTGGTCACTTGCCTTTTCTTGAGCTTAGACCTGAAGTGAAGATTTTTTATGTGAAAAGAGTAACAAAGGAGCGTGCTAACCACCTGATGGTAAATAGTCGCTGCCCATAGACATCCACGTACAACCACAACCACGACTGAAATCCTATCTGAACTTGAACGTAGATACGTTGCTACTCCGGAGGACTAAGATGGTCGCCTCGCTTCAAAGTGTAGCCGGCAACCGCACCGATCCAACCGAGACGCAAATAATGCTTTAGGGCTGATCATAAGGGCGGCGGTGGTACATCCCTGGTCGAACTATAGTTCTCCCACCTTTTACCTATATTTACCTTCACGGATCTGCAATGGAGCAGTATAGTGCAATATTCTCCAAACACCTCAAGGTGTGAGAAAGATCCATACACAGAGCTGCGACATAAATATTGTTACAGCCTTGTTTTTAGTTTATCGTAACAAATCCTAAGTTATTTTTAGCTCACAACATTACGTAGACTGTATACTGGCTTATTACTTCTGTTACACAAAAGTTATTACAATTTTTGTTATGTAATATTCTAAAGTATATATTCTAATTTATTTTAAATCTTTAGTTATGATCAAGAAATAGATAAAAAATACGGAAAGTTGTAAATATAGCGAGACAAAAGTAAAAGGAAAATAACCGAATATCCCTAAATTATGATTTTCGTGTGTATTTTTGGTATAAATAAATTATTACATTAAAGTATTATATGTGTAAACATTACATTACATTGACCTAGAAATAAAGATAATTGTTACTGTCGTTTTATAATTATATTTGTCACGACAGGTTCCTTTATGTAATATGATGTATATCTCTAGAAAGTTACGCTAATAGTACTGTGTAAGTAACACGACTTATTTTACAGTCTTATATAAGCTAGAATTTACTTTTAAACTTATAATGTTATGTTGAAATAACATGAATGGAGCTCAGGGTGAAAGGACTTAGCCATTAGATTTGCATAAGCAGATAAGGACACTTAGGTAATCCTCTACAAATTCAGTTGTGACGAGTAATTCATTTGTATTTAGCATCTTCAATTGACCGCACTAAAAAGTACCCTGAATTAAGGATGACAAAATTTTCCCTTCTAAATAATTCGTAATTTAGTTAAAAACATATTTGAACATATAAGTTAAAATTTTAGGTGGGAGAACTATAGTTCGTCCGGGGAGGTACCACTACCGCCCTCATAATCCACCGTAAAGAATTATTTATGTTTCGGTTGGAGAGGTGCGGTTGCCGGCTATGTTTTGAAGCGAGGCGACCATCTTAGTCCTCAGGAGTAGCAACGCATCTACGTACGAGCTCAGATAGGATTTCAGTCATGTACGCGAATGTCTATGGGCTGCGACTACTTAACATCAGGTAGTTTGCATGTTCCTTTGCTACTCTTCTCACATAAAAAACGAGTAATTTTTCGCAGATTCAGTAAATTTAATCTTTTTGTACGATATTTATTTTGATATAAGTTTCTTCAAGGGTTTGTTTAACTTCAACTTGTTAGTAAACGGAACAAATGTTTATGGTAACATTTGTTATAATTCCCGGTATTATGTTGAGCTGACATTTTGCATAGTTAGCTTGCTACTTTAGTAATAAGTCAATCTATAATACGATCTAATTATGGTGCTCAAAGGTTGCCAAAATATTTGCTTAACTTCATGATACAACTCCGTATTTCAGCTTTGACTTAAATTTGTTTCGTTAAGTAACAAACACACGCCACACACTATGAAAATATTTAAATCAACAGTTTTTTTTTAAATATATACATTACGTCATAGTACAAAATGTGCATGCGATCTATCATATTAGGCCACTGTTGCAAATTTATATTTGTAATCAGCTACAGTCATGTAAATACTAAGTAGTTTGAAAACCGGATCACAAACATGTCGCAAAAAATCAAGCTGCAACATTTTGTGCACAGCTACTTAAACTTAAAACGAGTAATAAGTATCAGTAAGCATTAAATATTATACAAAAAGCCGACTACTAAAAACTAAAACCCAACCGCTAAAAAGTAATAAAAAATCTTTGTCGGTTTTTTGTTTCACTCTACGCGATCGCAATATTGGATTTTCTTTCGTTTACATTTCGAGTAAACATAGCGTTTGCTAACACCGCATCTGGTTTTTACAGCCTAAAGGATTTGAAAAATTTTAATTAATCCAATTACTATAGTTGCTACTGCCTTTGGATATGTGTAACAGATTCTATGTACAAGTAGAAAGGTTCCGCTTAAAATAAATAGATCACAGATGCGTTGCTACTCCTAAAAACTTAGTCGTATCATTTATAAGCGAACCGTTCTTGATACACCCTTATACTGAAACTAAAAAATGCTTTACATTAACAATGCATATAGCGGTGATACCACTTTTGTAAAACTACATAGGTTTTATCATGTTACGATTTCAAGAATGAATCTGTTATTTTGGCTACTCTATTACGTATAATTTTTTACTTCTATCTAAAAGAAATAGTAGTAAAACAGAGAAAGAAGCTACATATTAGTATAGCAATATGATCTGCTCCCGATTTAATAGTAATAACCATTCATTAACGTCAGTCAAGGCGTTTAGTGCGCTGTGTAGCAAATTGAATCGTAATTATACAAGTTAGATAGATACGCTATGTCAACCACACAATTTGTGTACCATAGTCAAGTGAATAAATCTGTTTCGTCTTCTAATATGGTGAATGTAAATAAATATCTTTTGTAAGTAAGCGACATCATTACTCAGATACGCAACCAGATCAATTAAGAGCTCCTTTTTTAATTTTTAGGGTTGTAAATGAGCGTGCAGATCCGATGTTAAGTGGTCGCTGTATTCTATACATCTAGTACATCAAACCTTAAACAGGAGGGAAGGCCGCGTTGCTACTCCTAAATACTAAGGTGGTCTTGCTTTTACGTACAACCAAAATACATATAAGGCCTATCACGATGAGACATGAGGGCAGTGTTGATGCGGCCGGTCGATCTATAGCTCTACCAAATTATTATCTATTGGATATGAATTTATGGTTATATATTGACAGCTATAGTAAGCTTTTATTACATTAAGCTGCTAATTATAATTATAGTGCGATACTATATAGTGTGGATACTATACATATAGTCAATCAAATCAAATGCGGGACGTCCTACTCTTAGCACTACTACTCTATCCAGCGGCACTGTCAGGCTCTACGCGAGGAAGGTAGTGTGATGTGTACTAATTTCGTATCTGAACAAATGAGTATTTATTTCTCTCTCTCACTCTCCCTTCTTCCTACTTTCTCTCTCTGATTTTCTACATTTTTTTAAATCTATGCTACTATAAAATAAACGACTGTTTACCGATAGCTAATGTGATCATTCCCGTCTAACATAATACCATAAATCTAATTACGCTTGTATAGGAGATATGTGCAGTGTATAGGACAATGATTTGTAAATTAAAACACCCAATTTTAAATTAAATTTAAGCGTAACTGACGCGAATAAATGATATTTAAATACATTTCTACCTTTTGCTTGAAACTTCGTTTACGTGGCCTATAGCAATCCCAATTAACCAAGGTCCCGCGGGATCGTTACATTTTCCATGATAAAATTAATATCTTATGTCCTTTTCCATAAACTCAACGTAAAATTTCATTTGTACGATATGTAATCCGATTTAACCGTATAAGCGTGATTGATTGATAAACAACAAATCATGTAAATTTTAATTAGTAGAATATAAACTGTGGTTAGAGTTGTGATTTGATTTTGGTTTCATTGCGGATTTTGGATTGGATACCACATTTTACTACAGTGCATATTGGGCATACATTAAATTTTAATGCCAATTTTAAATTGAAAATACCAGTATAAGTACGTATTCGGATACGTAGGCTACAAGACTTTATTCACATCTCAGGTGTTTCATTCACAATAAAGAACTTGTTACGATAATTTACTAACCTAAAAACGTATTTTTAAAATGTTTGATTTAGTAATGTTAGACCAACGTATACTATGCTCACCATCATCATCGTCGGGGGACCCATTCTAGCCTCTTCGGGCGAGGAATTACTGGCCTCAAGGATATCCTCGTTGTCCAGGACTGACCTAGGGGATTACACGCTGATATAATCTAAGGTAGCCCTCACCCACTATTGGATGGAAGGCTTGGAATGGATACTTCGAAGTGCTCAACTTCCGCTACCCGTCCCGCCGTCCCACAGCTGCCCCGCTACATTCGCTTGCCGATATCTATATAAAGATATGTATTATAATACCAATTTCTGCTCGAAAAAAACCGCGTAAAAGCTGGTATAGTAATAAAATAATTTTTAAACTACTTTTGTGCATCTACCAGACTGAAAGCTTTGATGGTTTGAGTCTACGACTATATGTTGTGTTTCGTATTCGTATATGTTGTGCTCGCTTCTTTGTTTACAATAAACCCGAATTGTGGTTTGTTTGATATGTATAAATGTTTGTTTGGAAAAGGTTAGGATGGTTCGGGTACATTTCAGTGTACAAAAATTTTCGAGTTCAATTCCAGCGACCGCAGTTCGTTTTAATTGATGAATGTGGAACGTCCGGAAACATTTCGGACAAGAGTGGAAAGGCAAATAGGGGCACACTCCGATTGATAGTCTCGCACCGTGCAGTCTTGATGACAATCATGACCACCGCAGGGATTCGACGCGCCCGATACACGATACTGAGCGCTTTGGGAACATTGAGCTGGGAATTAAAATAGGCACATGTTCAGTGTGTTCGGGTGTAGAGATAGAAATTTTTGTTTTTAAATATCTATAGTCCGCAGGACCCAGTTTGTATGCCATGATGGCAAACGGTATGACGCTTGTTTGTTTATGCCGTCTTACTCCCATTCCATTGCCGCCCTCTATTTTTGTTTATTTATTTATTTATACTGTGTTTATTACATGTATAACTAAATTATTTAAAGTAGAATTATACATTTTTATTGTATTGACGAAATACTATAAAAATGTATAATTCTTCTTTAAATAATTTAGTATTATTTTTAATATATTCGACTCCTTATTACTCACGTTAATTGTATATTTTTCATATATGGAGTAGGTAAACATGCATCCCCGATTGAAGTAAACAGTAACCCGATGTTAAGTGCTTATTACTCCCGTAGACATATGATATAAATATAATATATGTTTTTTTACATTTCTAGCCAAGGAAATGGATTACATGAGTTGTGAATGCGATAGACATACATAAATGAGAACACATAAAGATATGTAATTTTATTATGTTGACGTCTACCTAACCGGGATTTGAACCCGAAACTATGCATCTCAGACAGGAATGGTTACTGCTGCGCCGCGCCACGTCAATCGTAGTAATTTGGAAATGTAAATGTTTTTTATTGACTAAATATTATTCGTATTTCTAGTATAAGCTCGTATATATTAGATATAACCGCATTATAAGTCTTGGTCCAGACCCGCAAAAACGATAAAAATTTAATCGTGCGCTGAGCGACTCGACCGCATTATTGCCATCATATTGAATAGACGTGAACTGGCTACGAGATCACTATAGGCGGACCTACGTCCACTTGTGTGCCTCTGTGAGTATTTTTATCTTTTTATTGTTTTCTACAAAAAATACAAGAACTTTGGTTATAAAGAAGTGTGTCGGACAGCAATTTTTGTTATAAAATGAAAGTAGTAAACGTGCATGAACTTCATTGGACTGTAGGTTGTCACTGCCGTTAGCTTCACAGATACCGTAAACACCTTAATGTAAAACAGGAGCCCACTTGAGGTTGAACAAAGATGTCAATCAGGAGGACTAAAATGGTCACCTTATATAGTGAGTCATCAACCAAAACTTTCTATCCTAATAATTAAGAATTTATAGGCACTAAAATATGTGTAGTGGTGGTATCTTCCCGGTCAAATACTTCAATTCTATCCGCTCCCAAATTTCCAACTACCCATTTTTCATTTCTAACAAGGATTTAAATTAGAAAGATAAGATTTGATCAGAAAAGGAAAATACGTTTTCCAAGCAATAATTAATATTGAATTTGTAAATGTAAATGAAATGTTCTAAATGTAAATTTATTATTATAAAATTGAGTTATTGGACGTAGTGAAATATTCTATTCCATTTTCACGTTTATCGCCAAAGGTGAAAAATTTCGCTCATATTAAGATTAAGGGTTTATAGACTTAGGGATTTGGCTCTATATGAGATATAATACTTTACATGAAAAGTTTTGATGAAGTAACTTACTTCAAATACAATTTTTTATTCAGACCTGATTCTTGATTAAATAAAAAAATACATTTTATTTGACGTATTGCAACTCAATGCTAGTAGCTTAAAATACATTTCTGGTAAATTGTCAACATTTTTACATAAAAAACAGTCATTCAATAAGTATTTTGAGCATCCCAATGTATAGAAAGTGGTACATTCGCGTGAGAAAATGTCAAAAATTTAATCATGCCGAGGCGCGCCGGCCGCATTATTAGCGGCGTCATATTGAACTGACGCGGACCGATCGGTCAGCCTCTAGAGGGCTTTATTAAATCAATCTGACGTACTAGTACCACAGTGTATAAAAAAATCAGTAGTCTGATGCCCTTATCCCTTGTGGAACAATCTTAAATACAAGGCTGGCAATAAGATCAGTTTTAAATGCTTCATCATGCATTATTCTTGCATAAATGCCCTGTTTTGTCAGTAAAAGGACCTCTGAAGTACTAATTCAGTATTCTGTACTAGTACCATTTTACGAAGTAGACATTGTACACCATTGATATGTTTTTGGAGAATATACAAGATATTCTTTATTTCTGACCAGGATAATATATGTATATATATGGGAATGAAAAAGCGTCAATTGTGCGTATCCATTATGTAATGGATAGAATTTAAAAATTCCGCGAAAATATAAGTTTGCAATCATAAGAATTTTGCATCGTTTTTCAAATACTTAACAAGCATTTTTCTACCTATATTCATAGGTACCAAAACCTTGCTTTTAAGAACTAAAGGTTAAAAGTATTTGTAGTCATGCCTACCTATAACATATACATATAACATATACGTATATGCACAAACTGTAATGTATAGTTCCGAGCAACATATTGTTATACTGAACTGACGTAGAACGATTGAAGCGGCCTCCTTCTGCTCTGACGACTTTATTACATCGCTCTAGCAAACTGCGTCCCACTGTTCCATGTAGTCTAACATTTAGCGATTTATATACTTAGATATCAATTGTAAGAACTGAGAGAGATATTTATTCCAAGGAACGATAAAGAGACTATCTAACAACTGTTCTAATACATTATTTTATCAGTATAAAATTTGTGTGATCAGTGGTTGTCTTGTCTGGGTGTTAAATTATTAAGTATATGTATATTTATGAATATTTTTAGTTGCTTGGTCACCATAGTACAGGCTATTCCGAGTTTGGGAATAAGTAGCCGTGTGTGGTTTTCTAAAACATTTCAACATCATTTATAGATCTATAGTTGTAGTAATCGTGTGCTGATTATAAGCGAGACTAGAATTATCGTAAATAATTTTAAGTTGAAAAAACCGCGTAGCGTTTTGCCTTTTGGTGTTAATGATTTACACAAAAAAGCCCCGAGGTGTTCCGCTAAAGATCTAAAGTTCTGTGCATGCATTGCATGGCCATCGAGGGATTTTGAGGAGTAAGGATGTCATGTAACCTGACTAATGTTTCCCTCTAATAACAGCAACAAGTATTTGAGATGGTGTGTGTTAAATTTTATCTATAGTTTTATAACTGTGTTTCCTGAACTGGTTGACTCCTAATAAATTAAAAAGAGAAGTCATACATGTACATAATATCAACATATTCGTCACACGAACTTAGTTTAGTCCTTGAGGTTAATAACTTATACATGTTAAGTTTTGTCCATATTTGAAAATGAAAATAATAGAATCATTTCCTCATTACGGCTGCCTTGGAATAAATTTTATTATGTCAATGTAGTGTTGCTTTCTTTTAATTTAAATGATGTTAATACAATTTTTGGAGGTTGTCATTTCAGTTTTTCCGAGTAGAAATGCATTAATGATCAACTTATATGATTTAAGTATTACAAGGAGTTTACAGATATCCATAGGCGGTAGAGAATGCTCAACATCAGGTGGATTGCACGCTTGCCTGCTACCATTTCATAACAATGAACCATTGAAACAATATAGATAAGCTAATGATGAATATTGCGGCATTCACTCTACCGAGCTTTTGACAATAAAAGTAAAAAATCAAGCAGTTTGTCTGTTGAAACTGGGTTAATGATTAAATTGGCACGATGAGAAATTTCATAGCGACCGCTTTAAACTTCGCCCAGTAAAAATCTAATAATACTGTATTCAGACCACGTTGTCAGTTAACATAGAAAACCGCATTACATAACGATTGTCATATGATATTGTACAGTCTTAAATACTAACAAATATTGTTATACATACTGACGGACTCATAAACTGCATCAAATTTGATATTTGATAATTTTCCAAAATTGAGATTAAAATTAATGAATATTACGAGACTTGCAGTAAAAGATAAAATTATAGTCGCGAATAAGTTATGTGCATAGTCTCAAATTCGTCTGTTATTAGGGTAAAAAATTACATTAATTCGTATAAGTCAGTGTTTAATAACATTGATGCAGTTTATGAGTTCGTCAGTGTACATTTAGTATTTATTTTTTAATATACAAACACATAAAAGCTTACGCGCGTGTACAGTATTAAACTGAAATTAAATATAGTTCTTGAATTCTGTATATATAGTTGTACTGTTGAATTATAGAATTAAAAAAAGTTATTTTAAATATACGGGCTTATATAGAATAGCTGACACAAGTTTAAACAAACGTAAAACTACTTTCTAAATAAAACTGTGTAAAATAAATTACTATATACAATATAAAGGTGATGAACTGCTTGAAGTAAATGTAAGGCTCATATGTTCAGATGTAAAAGGTGTGATACGGTTGAGGACAGTCTTTTGAGATTCAATCAATTTAAGTTAGTTTTTTTATTCAACACATACGGGTAGTAATCATTTAAAATAAGGCGAGTTACATAGTTTTTTTATAGATAAACGTGTCCGTATGTGCTTTGAAACAATTGTCCGTCTTAAAAGAATCATTGCCACGTGTATTCCTGCTTATTAAAAACAGTTGTTAGCCTGCTATGCTTTGGTTTGACTTTATATAGAGAGAGACACCTGCTGGTACTAACTTAGTTCTCAGGGGCAGCAATATGTCCGTAGTCTACGTCAAATAGGACTTTAGTCCTATTTGGGATGGTTTTTAATTGACGGCATTGATTGCTTATTGCTGATGGTCTACAGGCTCACTACAAGCTCACTGGATGCTTAGTAGCACTAAATATTGGATATTTTCGAACACATACATGAAAGAAAGCAAACTATGTATATTTTCCTCTACTTTTCTGTTTCATAGGCGTTGCTTTTCTTATGCAACGTATCTACTGGAAACCACAGCAACGGTACATTTCTGCTACGAGGCAGAAATTGGTGCGGAAATCGTATCACCGCAGGAAAACAACAGTGTTCCACTACACTACTGTTTGCTTACATAAGGCGCATTATTAGTCTTCTGAGGCAATAACGCATCTGTCAACTATTTCAGACGGGCTTCTGTTCTATTTGGCGTTGGTTACAGCGGTAGCGACGTTCTATCAGAATGAAACTTAATAAATGATATAAATAAAGTTTAAGTGGGGAGGTACCACCGCCACCCATATAATCCGTTAAGTTGGAGACGTGTAATTGCTGATTTTAATTACAAGCGAGGTGAGTATCTAAACTCTAAGGCGTAGCGCCGTATCTACGAATGGCCTCAGATATTAATGAGATTCAGCGACCACTTAACATCGAGTGATCTGCATGCTCGTTTGCTATTCTTCTAACATAAAAAAGACGAAATAAAGCTGAGTCGGAATTTGTATATTCAAGTTAGCGTCTTCAAATATATTTTCGATCAGTCAGTCAACTTTGAAGTCGTTTTCTGTGTTACGAAAACTTACTAGGAAATACCTACTGAAATCCGTAGCATTGACTTTGGTTTTAAAAGTTCAAACTTCTATTCAAACTTCCAAGTAGAAACTAAATCCAATCACGTTAAAAGATCTCAAAAGAATATAAAGAAGGGTTGTGAATTCATAATAAAAAACATTGATTCTTTTAAATATGGTATTATTACTTATCTGTGGATACGTTAACGTTAGCTCTTACAATTAAATCAATCTTCTTATGACACCAGAAAATGTATGTTCATTATAAGAACAAATCTATATATGGTCTCCATTCTTATATAAAGAAAGTGAGAAAACTATAATAATCCGCCGTCATAATCCGCCGTAAAGGATTACTGGTGTTTTGGTGTGAGAGATGCGGTTGCCGGCTACACTTTGAAGCGTAGCGACCATCTTAGTCCTCAAGAGTAGCAACGTATCTACGTTCGAGCTCAAATAGGATTTCGGTCGTGTTTGTGGTTGTACATGGATGTCTATGGGCTGCGACTACTTAACATCAGGTGGTTTGCATGCTTATTTCTACTCTTTTCATATAAAAGAATATACATATATAGATCGATTTAAATCAAACGAACATTAAATATTAAGTGAAACTTACTGCAATACATTAGTGAACGTCGCACTGAAATGGGTAAACCCTTTCTGAGTTTAGCATGCACAAACTGACAAAAATTTTAACAAATATTGCCTAACGTAATCCAAAGTTCTATAACTATAGTAAAGGCCTGTAACAATAGGATCTCTCATATATCTTTTACATACAGACAGCGATCAATTACGATTTTATTACATGTACAGATTAATTGCTGAGTAATAAAGAGTGGTTCTTAAGGGAGAGAAAGGAGGTGAAGTACTTATTTATCTAAATTTCTTACGGGCTGTTTACAAACTTCAAAATTTGTAAATAACTACGCACCACAAACATTTGAATTAAATAATCTTGAAAAATTAATTCCATACTAATTCAAATAATGAAGAGAGTGCACTTACTTACCATTTGTTTATATATTCAAGACTTACGAAATTACAATCTGATATTATTATGTCTTACTGTAAATGTACATTAGAAATGAATTTTAGAAAATACACCTCCCAACGGGATTAAAAGGGTAAAATGTTGCTGTGTGGAAATTCTAAACCATTTGGCTTAGAGGTGCAAAAGCTTGCATTTAAAATCTATATCTTATGTATCTAGGAAAAAAGATAATTAACTAAAGGAAAACTTATCTTTAAGAAAATAATATTCAAAAGTAAATTTCATAATATTTTTTCTAACTATTAATGTTCCATCTCTGGCCTACCCTTAATCGGAGGAAACCTGGAGAAAGCTTTAACAGAGTCCTTAAGTGCATATAGATGCACTTTTGTATACGAAACAATTTAAATATAAATTGTTACAGTCGATGAAAAAATGAATACATAGTCGTTATGTCCTCATAAATAACTAACTATAACACTTAGTCGACTTCACTACGAAAAAACATCACAGACTTTGGACTCTATAACACTAAGTGATGAGTAGGTCGGCAATACTGTGCGAAATATATTTTAATGTTATGCAAACGAGCCTACGTTGGAACATTCCCGTGCGAGTTAGTAAACGGAGGAAATGGAACTTTTCGCTCTTCACGGCAAACTCTGAAAAATATTGGGAGGGTTCCAGTTTAATAAAAATTGAGCTGTGGTTCCTCTGTATAACGGCCAGGTTCCACAGGTACTGGCAATTTTTCCACACCTAGAAATATATGACTGACGACCGCTGAATAATGTAAAATGACTAAACTTTTCACGTTTCGGTATAGGTATATTAACATTTTTAGGCTCAACCATGATATTTACTAAACACGGAAGGGTAATAGTGTAAAAGGACTCTTTCACAACTTTTCAGCTCAGGTGTATATTAGTGAAGATGATGCGGCCATACGTTACTTGACCCTTAAATAACTTTTGACTTAAGAATGTACTTACGTAGATTGCTGAAACCAGAGATAAATATGCAAAAAGTCGTCTTTATATATATGTAATTTTAGACTACAGAACAAATAAAATGAATACTAAAATTAACCATAATATTTTTACGATTTGATATAATGTATCGCTCGTTAGTAATATTTGTAATTCAGATTTATCTTGCAAATGTTGTGAGTGTTCTTTATACTGGTGTCGTTTTCACTAGTCTGAAAGATAGTACAACTAGTATTTATGATTAGATGACCAGTTCTGAAAGACTGCGGTGAGCTAGAAACAGTAACGTGAGGCGTTCCAACTTATTTCTCAGGAGGACATCGCATTTAAGATTGACATCTGGTGCGACTCCCGTTCTAATTGGGTTCGGTAATAGACATTCATGGTTCAGAGTAGAGTTCATGTTTACCTCGCCATAAAAGTTGCTGTAATGTAACTGAAAGGTATAATGAAACAATTTTTTTTTGTGAAAAATATAGTTATCTAAAACGACGTCGAATGATTCAAAAATATGTCAATATTATTGTTGAAGAATATAAAAATTTAAGGTGATGTTTTACTATTGTTTCTATTGAACTTGTTTAAGTTTGTTTATTTTTAAGGTATTACATTAGGACTATGCATAGAGACTCGAAAACTTGTAGGGTAAATACTCCTTAGTCGAGTCGACTCCTTACCGGAGCGAAGTCGAAAAGGGCTCTTAACTGTACAAGTCCCTATATATTAAGACAACTTTAATTGCTAACAAGATCAAACTTTCCAAATTTGGGGCTCGACAAATCGAAATCGCTCTTAGCAAAACAAGTATTAATTTTGTATCGGCGTCCTGGCACGTTGGCTGGGGCGGGGGCACCCCGTACTGCGCGCCGCCCGCCCCAACCAGTCTTTGCCGCGCCGCCGCCGCGTCACGTCGCGCTGCGCCCTTCCGTCTACATATCAGAAACCTTCCTTCAGTTAAAACCACGTTCCGACACATTTCCCCATCACATCTTCAACTTATAACACACAGCTTGACTGGCCGCTGCCGCCTATCATTTACCGGTGATACCAAATACATCCTTAGAATGCCGAACGAATGTAAATAGATGATATAATTTGGTAAACACAAATGTGATATTCCGAAGATGTGAAGTCCTAGTGATTATAAATGCAGTTTCTTTGATAATCTAGTGGATTGTAATCCTGGGACTCAGTGGACAGTCCATAATATTGCGCTATGCAGGCTATCCCTAAAGGTAAGATCAGATTATAGTGTAGCCGTAACTTGCACTTTGCAAAAACCTAATGAAGCTTCATAGTGGATAAGTGCACTGTAGTGCTTACTAAGACATTACAAGTGTCATACTGTATGTATACACTATGAGTGCGATAATGCAATTAGATCGTGAGTCAGGCTATTCATACTTTTCTGTAAGACGAGCCTGCAAGCAATGCGAACGACAAGCCTACTAAGCCTAGGACACATGTACATATGTTAACCCCAATATAGAAAAGAAAAGCTTTTGTAACATCTTAAGGTTTATAATATAGTTTAACTTAATGATTATCAATGACTGAAATCCCATTAAGTAACCGATTTAGTATTCGCTACTATAAAAAAAGTTAAAGTAGATATCGATCACAACGTATTTTCCTTCGTCTAATAAGTTGCGATCCATAAACAGACATTAGCAATGCCTTGATAAAGAATTTCATTTACAATTTAGCTACTGCTAAAATTTATCATCTCACAAAAGTAAACAAGCTTGAAAAAAGCCTAAAGAATATTTTTTCGTACAAAAATATTAGGATATAATATGATATCACGTAATCTAATTCGTAGATGAAACTGAAACGGCTTCAAAGGTGTCGTAAGGACCCTCGGCACAAGAACAAGCACGATCAGTAGTTTCTGTTAGATTCATCTGTTTACTGACACTGTTTTATGTTCCTTACACAATAGAGTTCATATTTGTCTGACCGTGCATATGAATAGAGTATCCACTTGTCAAGTTGCATGTTTTATATTCATGTTTTATGTACAATTCTTCTGAATATTGCAGAATAGGCTGTATCTTCATCCCAACGTTAGTATTTTTCAAATAACTATATGTTACTTGAAAAATACTAAAGTTGCCAAATTTTCACTAAGTATGCCTAGATAAAATTTGGCATTTATGTACATAGACAAAGCGACACTATATAATTAGAATTGTAATTTCACCAAATTACATTGGTGCAGCATGGCGGATACTCTCCCGGGTTTTTCCCATATGTAGATACAATGCCACCTCCAAAAATGGAATACAAAAGAGTGGCCAAATGTGATGTGGTTTTTAAATTGATTTTGACAACGTTTAATTGGCGTTGGACGCTAAGGCATTACGATAAAGTTAGTAAAACATTTATATGATGGGGCTAGTCGAACGATTACAACAATCTCTTCTCCGAATAATGAATAAGAAAAGAAAACCGACTACTAATTAATTTTGCATGAAAAATTGTGTTTTAATTTGAACAAGATATATTGATAACATTTAATTATTGTTCCAGGTAAGTCTACTAAAGCCAGCTTGTCTTCAGTAATTAAACGCTGTAGTATCTAAAAGCGAAGACACCTTGAACTCCTTCCGCGGAAACTCCTTGAACAAAATTAATTAAATAAACATCTTTTTAATGTATTTTTGCATTATAGGATGTTTAACAACCAACGGGAAAGCAAGCGTATATGCAGAACCTTATATATATATATATATATTATATATATAAATCGTCATGTCTGTTACAATCAAATAGGTTCCATTGCTTTAAAGCATTTATTAAATTACTGAGATAAAAATAAAATATTGACCACTTCTACTTTATATTTAATGCATATTTTCCAATAGTTATTTTCAAAATTGCACGTGCTCGAGTACCTATTAGACAGGCACTTTAAGCGTA
>DWON01000329.1:0-36098 GCA_018251015.1 Phocides pigmalion okeechobee | reverse complement strand
ATCTTCGGTGTTTTCGAAATTTCCTTTGAGGGCACTGCGTGTCACCTTGCACTCTTTCAAAAAAGTCCAGCTTAAATATAATATTTACTGAGATAGCACAAATAATAAAAAACGTGAAAAACATAGTTTAATTATTCAATTAATTTATTATTATTATTATTATTATTTTATTTTATTTAAATGATCTATTAACATTCAGACAACAAATTGAAATTTTATTGCTTATTACATTTAAAAAAAATCCTTATTTTGAACATACTAATTTCATCTTAGATGTGTAAAGCCTTCTCAGCTTTGTTCATTTCGTATAATCTTGGTACATAGTAAGCCGACCGGATGATAAGCAAAAACTGTATCAAGGAGACAATAAAAGTGTTAATGCTTTGGAGTGAAGTCACCGTCTTTACCTAGTTTGGGATATCGCCAACCGAATATCAACTTTATGCTCAAGGAATAAGGTACAATTTCTAATGTAGGTATCGGCAGCTTTTAAGCTCTAGTTACATTGTGTGTATGTGTGTGTTCCCGCGTGTGTATTATGGGATAATGTTCCGATTAGTGTAGTAAGACTATCGATAGCTTTGGTTTTGCGATTCTATCGATATGTTTATCGATATATCCAGTTACGATTTTATTTTAAAGCGACAAACTAGCGTGTTGGTTGATGTTTAGTTATCACTGCAGTCCTAGGATGTCCAGATAACTTAAAACAGGACTCAAGTCCTATCAGAGATTGTAAATAATTAAGTAATAAGGACAAGAATAGAAGCCTCGCTTGTAAGTGTACCCAGCTGTCGATGATGCTTTAGGGCGAATTATGAGGTCGGCGAAGGTACCTCTGCAGCTGAACTATTACTCTAGCACTTGATAAAATATCCCTGCTACGAAAGTATTAAATATATTTCATGTTATTCAGATAACGTATACCCAATGTTTATTTGTAATACTTTACACCTAAAGTGGATAAAATTAAAATAGAGCCTGGGATCGTTTTACTTACAAAACTAAGTCCGTGTAGTGCAGTATTATTATTATTATTATTTTATTTGAAGAGTAGCATACGACCTTAATGGCTACCCACGTTCACGGGTGCAGTGATTAATTCACATTGAGTCGCTGCAATCCGTGGACATCCATACACCACTTCAAACAGAACAGATACAATTCAAATAATCGACTTTTTTATGTCAGAAGAGTAGCAAACGAGCATTCAAATCACCTGATGTTAAGTAGTCGCAGCCCATAAACATCCACGTACAACCACAAACGCGACCGAAATCCTATCTGGGCTCGAACGTAGATGCGTTCCTACTCATGAGGAGTAAGATAGTCGCTTCGCTTCAAAGTGTAGCCGGCAACCGCAACTCCAACCGAAACACAAGTAATACTTTACGGCGAACTATGAGAGTGGTTTGGTACCTTTCCGGTCGAATTATACTTCTCCCAGCTTTATCATATGTCGTTATGAAACGACGTTTGATTTGGGTCGTTAAATCATAAAAACATCGACATTATACCGCACTTCCCTACACAACTACATTAACAAATTCTATCGCTAGAGATGCTATGGTATTCGCTTCGTACTTCAGAAAGCAAGGCGTCCGACGGAAAACGAAACGAAAGTCAGTACAGTTCGAGAGCGCCGCGGCTCAGACGTACACGAGCGCTGCCCGGTACGTGACAAGAAAAATTCGGAGTCACTATTTATATAGGCCAACTTTTTTTTTTTTAATCCGATGCGTTCCAATTTATGCGTCATAGATTCTTAATTTAAAAGTTTTTTATTCTTTTTTTTCTGTAGTGTTAAATTTATTTTATTTTGTGTTCCGTGAAGTGTTTTAGTATTAATCATGTGCATTCTGTGTTGGTAATATCGGTTATTTATAAGGCGGCTAAGTTATCTTTTTGTGTCTGCGTTGTTTTATTGCGAAACCGAAAATAACTGCGGTGCGGTAAGGAATTATTTTAGACTAGATGCAGTGGCATCGGACCAGAAGTTCGTGTGGAATGTCGCAACGTTGTGAAAGTTTTCAGGGTTTACCCGAGCTTTGCTGGCTGAAAACGTTGATAGATCGAATTAAAAAAAAGATTATCTACGGCTTTAATTTAAAAAAAGAACATTGGTAACGAAACACGTGATAGAATATTTATTACTTTTTTGTAATCGCTGTAATCTTTTGTTACAATACGTGATACTGGCTAGTAACATATCGTATGCGTATTCGTATTCGTAACATGTGGACTATTTTTAAAAATATCATAATCTCTAAATATTATAAAACAAAGTCCCCCGTCGCCTTTGTCTGTCTGTCTGTTCGTGATAAACTCAAAAAGTACTGGACGGATTTTCTTACAGTTTTCAACAACAGGTAGAGTGATTCCTGAGGAAGGTTTTGGTGCATAATAAGTTAAGTTCTTTTGTAAATTGGGCGAAAAATCAAATACTTAAGTTCAATATAGTAATTCAGTCGTCGTTCGCATGTATGAAAGAAAACTAATGTAAGTAAATATAAACTATTATCCGATCGAAGCTGGGCCGGGTGGTTAGTAAAAAATAAAATTTAAATACCTGGTATCTAAAGCAAATAATTGAATGGCCAGTACGGGTATACAGTTATCATTCGAAAAAACGTAATTAATAGTCTTTAAATAAATGTTTGTAACCAAAAAATCCTACAGGAACTTATTTTTGAATATATAAGGAAATGACGCAAATGTAAAATGAGCTGCAAGTAATAATTATTAGGAAATTACTGATCATTAATATCAACAAAAAATACATTTGCTTACTGCTATTAAGTAGTTGTTTTTTTAATATATGACAGATTTATTAACAGCGTGTTTTTGTAATATTAATTTTTATATAAAATATATTTTGTGACTATATAAATTTCATAATTACGCTTGGATAACCTTGAAATAGAGGACGTAATAATTAAATTTAAATCCAAAACTTAGTACTGCGTGAAAGTCGCTAAATGAAGTTACGATATACATAAAAGTGTCAAGTGATTTTAACTGTGAAAGTGAAGTAATTTTTATTTAAATATTATTCATAAATAAACTATTTTTAATTGTGTATCACTTCGCAACTTAACGGCAGTAACGTTGTTACTACAAAAATAGCTAATTTCATGATGTTGGTTTTTCGTGACGGTGTGTGCGCGTCGTAAAAAAATACTCACATTTTTTTTCCATAGCGCGTCAGAAGTATAACTACAATAAACTTATGACAGATAAATTAAACTATTACTTGCGATTGCTATTCAACGCGGGAAGCAGCTAGTGTTCTTGGCACCATGTTGCATGGGTACGGACTTCCTTTACATTGTTTAGGTTAGGCTTTTATTATAATTAGTTTTAAGATTTTCATCATTGTTAAGATATAATTTAATACTACAAGTACAGAATATTTTTAATCTGTGCAAAGTGAGTGCCACTTTCGTTGACCTCGAATTTGTGTATCTGTGTTAGATAACAGATAATTCGAGATTTATGTGTGTGTACGTGATATCCGACATTTTGTTTTTATGATGCGGATTGATTAGATCTGACAACTGGTGACGTCATTGTTGTATTTTTGGCTGTTTTAGGTCGTCTTCGAAATAATATCGCTACAAATTTTTCGTTTTTTTTTGTAACTACTAGCGACCGGCCCAGCTTCGTTCGGCTTAGTTCATATTTACTAACATTATTTTTCTTTCATATATGCTTCCACTCATTACTTAGTTGCAAAAACTAAATTAGAAACATTTGTTTCGAACGACGACTGAATTATTATATTGAATTTAACTATTTAATTTTTTGCACCATTTACAAAAAAACTTAACTTAATATGCACCAAAACCTTTCTCAGGAATCATTCCAGCTGTTGTTGAAAACTGAGAAAATCCGTTCAGTACTTTTTGAGTTTATCACGAACAGACAGACAGACACGACGGGGGACGTTGTTTTATAATATTTATAAATAGGCAATAATAGATTGACTTGATAATTATTTCGCTTATCATTTTTTAACATTCTTCTTTGGGAAGTTTCTGGTGAAAATATTTACGTTTTTTTACGTGAGAAAAATAGCAATCCATTTACGTTTGACTTTTGATTGTCAGTATTTCGAACGGAGTTTTGCCGTGACCACGAGCCTTGCAACTGGTTCGAAATATCGGAATTCAATAATCAAAACTCGTTAATCGTGAGAACAAAATTATAATGTTGCATTTTTTTATATATTTTTAATAGAACAATAGATTTTGTCGGAAATAAATCGGTTGTTCGAACCCCGGACCTTAGTTTGAAAGTCCGGAATTTTACCACTAAGCTTATATATCTTATATATCTTAAAGATGGGAGAACTATAGTTCGACCGGGGAAGTACCACCGTCGCCCTCATAATCCGCCGTAAAGTATTTCTTGTGTTTCGGTTGGAGAGGTGCGGTTGCCTACACTTTGAAGCGAGGCGACCATCTTAGTCCTCAGGAGTAGCAACGCATTACGTTCGAGCTCAGATAAGATTTCGGTCGTGTTTCTGGTTGTACGTGGATGTCTATGGACCACGACTGCTTACCATCAGGTGGTTTGCACGCTCATTTGCTACTCTTCTCATATAAAAAACATGCTTAATATTAAGCAGATCTCGATGTCTCGATTTATGAGTTGGAGCGCGGGTCGTGGGTTCAAATCCAGTATAGCACTCACATAACAGGTTTCAGAAACTGGCTTACTCGTGAATAATTTAGATAAATAATATCTATGTAATTAAATATTAACAGAAATTTACGTTTTAGATACATTTGTATGTAACCTTGAAAGTAAATAAATATTTTTGAACTTGTTTTTGAAAAACAATTTCCTAAATATATTTGAACTTTATATTTGAAAAGAAATGTCCTAAATATGTTCCACTATGTAGTGATGACGTGTTTGTTCCGCTTGGTTTTGAATGGTCCATGAGGTCCCAATGCCAAAAAAAAATTCAAATAGTCTTAGGATTGATAGATGGCGCTGGTGAGAAGAAAGCTGATTCACATCTCACGTAAAGTTTTACAATGGCTATTCAATGTGGGAATGCAATCAGCGTTCTTGGCAGCTTACCGCAAGGGCACGAACGCCTTGTAAATTGATTAGGTTAGGCTTTTATTATAATTCGTTTTATAATTAGGATTTCGGTCGTGGTTGTCGTTGTACGTGGATGACTATGGACTGTGATTACTTAACATCAGGGGTTTGCGTGCTCGTTTGCTACTCTTCTTTCATAAAAATACAGTATTAACGTAATTATTAAATGCATCAGGTGACGCGTTCATAAATATAATTGAATGTCAAGGTTCCAACCTCGCAAATATGTGCTTATTTGCATTTATTAATTAATTACCCACGCTTGGGTATTGCAAATTTGCATTGGACTCTATAATTACATTTAAAAAGTAATATTTATATCACAACGCATACACATACAGACACACAGACGCACTTGTATGTGTGTATATAGGTTTTTTTGCGTGTCCACGAGGAGTGTATAGTGCCCCCAAAAGGGAATTTCGAAAATACCGAAAATGTGTCATAAAAACTAAAAAAAATAAAGTATCTGAAAAAAAAAATTAATCATGGTAATCTTTGCAATAATTTTTCTTTTTTTTATAACAGATCGATATTATTTAAATATAAAAAAGCATGGATTCACAACTTTTATTGTAGGGACAGTGTTAAATATATTTTAGTGGCTCTTAAAAATATGGGAAAAATTGCAAATTCCTAGGATGATTTAATCAGCTAAAGGTGGGAGAACTATAGTTCGACCAGGGAGGGGGAGGTACCACCACTGCCCTCATAATCCGTCGTAAAGCATCACTTATGTTTCGGTTGGAGAGGTGCGGTTGCCTACACTTTGAAGCGAGGCGACCATCTTAGTCCTTAAAAGTAGTAACGCATCTAGAGCTCAGATAGGATTTCAGTCGTGTTTGTGTTTGTACGTGGATGTCTATGGGCTGCGACTAAACATCAGATGGTTTACATGCTCTTTTGCCACTCTTCACATAAAAAACTGCTACGGATTATAAGGGCAACGGTGGTACTTTCCACAAACTGTTCTACCTTACAATGTATGCTTCTAATTCTTCTAACAAAACTAGACTATCAGTAATAATGTAGGCCCCGAGCGAGTACCCACACTTGTTATCAATCTCTTATCGCGTGATAATGATAACAATCGATACAAGGTGAACAGTAGATAGTTCTAGTAAATAACTTATCCCTTAGCCCTTTTCGTGACCCACTAAGTAACTCACAAGGTCTAATAGATCGGTAGCATACGAGACGGACTGCTAAGCGTATTTTAATGCAAACGCGAAAATATTCCCACTCATGGTCACCCATCCAAATTTTGGCCGCGCTCGACGTCGCTTATTTTTGTGGAATATTTTAGGGATAGATAATATTAAAATTTTATACGTGAGTAAGCGAGTAGGTATTTAAGAAAATATTGGTTCGAATGCCGAACAATTAGTCCTACGTTTGATCGATGATTCTGGTGACAAGAGGGTTGGTTCATATCTCGAGCAGAGAATTGCGATCGCTATTCAACGCGGGAATGCGGCTAGTGTTCTTGGCGCCATGCTGCATGAGCACGGAATCCCTCTGCGCGAGATATGAACCAGTCTTCTTGTCACCGGCGGCGTCGATCAAACGTGGGATAAAATATTTTAATTTTTTTTTAGCTCGCGGACACCACATATATTTTATTTTAGGCACAAACAAAACGCAGACGAAGTCGGGAACATAGCTAGTACTACAAAAGTTATATTATCGCTTCCCACAGTTTAAAATTAAACATTTTATAACTTGAATATACAGCGTCTGTTTCGCACATGCAGATATTTGCACAAGTGCAGATACGTTATAGCTATTTAAATATCGTACTATTTATGAGTAGCGAACGAACGCGCAAGCCATTTTTTTATGTGAGAAGAGCAGCAAACGAGCATGCAAACCACCTGATTCTAATTAGTCGCAGCCCATAGACATCCACTAACATGACTAAAATCCTATCTGAGCTCGAACGTAGATACGTTGCCCCTGAGGACTAAGATTGTCGCTTCAAAGTGTAGGCAACCGCACCACTCCAACCGAAACACAAGTAACGCTTTACGGCGGATTATGAGGGTTGTGGTACCTCGTGTCCTCCTGGATCATAACGGTATTTATCAGCCTTCCACTAAAAGCGTGCTAAAAATGTCCTACAAAAAAATGGTACCCAATGCGATTTTGCACAGATCTCTAAATATTATAAAACAAACCCTCGTCACGACTGTCTGTCGAAAAGTACTCGAAAGATTTTCTTACAGTTATCAACAACAGGTAGAGTGATTCCTGAGGAAGGTCTTGGTGCGTAATTAGTTATGTTTTGTAAATTTGGCGAGAAATTTAATAGTTAAATTCGATATAGTAATTCAGTCGTCGTTCGAAATTGATGTTTCTAATAGTTATTTTTGTAACTAGGTAATGACCGACATGTATGAAAGAAAAATAATGTAAGTAAATATAAACTATTACCTGAGCCAAGCTGGGCCGAATCGCTAAATATGCTGATTTATCGATAACTGAACACAATCTTGTTTCTGTGGTCACGGTATACAAAAAGTGTTATAGACAGCTTTCAACGAAAAAAGGAGCGAAGAATATTTTTTTTCTAAAATACCTACGAGTAAGGAAATATATATATATGGACTTAATACAGTTATGCCACCCACAGATTATAAATTTAGTGCTCTAATAGTTTTCATAGTAAGGATTTTTGCACCCACAGACAAAAATACCTAGGCTGTGAATAGAATTATGGCACAGATAAAAATGGACGGAACAGCTTATTTAACACTTTGACTGCGGCGCGGATATATATGATCAGGTCGGTATTGCGGGAGGCGGCCCTAAACTGGAGCTTGTTTAATTAGACTGAAGATACGCCGACAAATTATAGAAATATTGTATTTTTAGCATCTGAGTATCATTTACGAATATAGACGTAATGTCCGCCCCAAGTCTTGTAGTTCCGACATAAAAATAGCACTTTTGTTCGCTCGTAATCCATATAAATGTGTCGGTACAACACAGGTGTGTAGGAGCCGTAAGCGTGTCGCGCCCAGAATTACACAGTAGTGGTGTAGCCGCAGGGAAAGTGTTAAAGAGAAACGAGGAACCGTTTCGCAATATCTACAGATTAAAAAAACTACATAGACATTTTTGGTATATACCACCTACTGATTATGAAGTCACTGTTTAGGCTTATATAGTCAACAACTATTTTTTTGTTTCATCCATAATTAGATAACGCTATAAATAGAATTATGCGTTTCACAGATAAAAATGGATGTTTTTACAGGGTATTTAAGGAGGGAAAAAACATCTTGGCATAATATACAGATAAAAAATAAATAGACAAATGATTCAATGTAGTTATGCTAATCACAGATTTTTATATGACAGTGGCGGCGTATTTATGGTCTGTCAATGACAAATAAAGCGGGAAACGAAACGATGAAAGATACAGATAAAATTTGGAATAGGAAAGATCAGAAAAAATACATGTAATCCAGAGATTATGAAGTTACAATAAGAAGTAATTTATTTTATTGAAATAAAATGTTAACATTATAACATAACCTACATAAAATACCTTAAGCCTAATTAAACATTTTACAAATTAAAAATGCCATCCAGAGCAGGAGTTCTGTAATTTGTAATTTTTAATTTGTAATTTGTACAAGTAGGAACTTGTGGCATAGTGCCCAGTTACTATTTTAATAGACTTCTATCATCACTTACAGATAAAACACCTATAGAATTATTCCACCCACAGATAAAAAATAAGTGTCATAACGGTACTTAAAATGGCGCGTAAAATGAAAACATTACGTTGATATATTTCAAAATGTCGCCTAATTCTTTCGCCATGTGCCGTTACGAAATGATTTACCACGCGTATTCATTCATATTATTATTCATATCAAACCCACGTTAGCAGGTTTGTGTCCTTGTTCTATTGACGGCTAATAGCGATGAGCGATACGAATTTTATTAACTAATAATTACTTTCCGTAATATTGCATCAATAGTGTTTGGAAGTTATCAATTGTAACATGTTTAGCGTAAACTGAGAAACCCTCTCTAAAGTGCATACATAATTTTAAAATATTGTTTATTGAGCCGATTATCTTAAGTAGCATAATATTTATTGTATTGATATTTTTTTAGTTTCAATATAATATAGCGTACCATGCTGCAATTACTATTATACAAAAACGCAGTGATTACGTATTTGTTCCGCTTGGCTTTGAAACCTTTGGCCCGTGGGGTCCGCGTGCCAAAAAAAATTTCAAACAAATAGTACTACGTTTGATCGACGCTGCCGGTGACAAGAGGGCTGGCTCATATCTCGCGCAGAGAATTGCGATCCAGCGTGGGAAAGCAGCTAGTGTTCTTGGAACCATGCCACATGGGCACGGACTCCCTTTAGATTGTTTAGGTTAGGTTTTTATTTTATTTAGTTTTAAAATTTTCATCATTGTATATATGAGTATAAACTTGGTGTTGAGTTAAAAGACTTCCCTTCCTTCTTTTCTTTTTCTAATATGATCCGCCAGTAATAACTTTTAAGTCAAAGCGGACGATTCAATGCCCTCATAAACAGTTCCCGGAAGCCAAGAAAAAGGCAATCTTAGCAGAAAATTAAAGTCCAGTCGGTGCCAGTGCATTTCGCTGGTAATTTTCTTCTCCAAGTTTTAGCTTCAATTAATAGTGCTAATGGAAACTAAGGAACTTCAATGGGGATCGTTAGTCGTACAATTTTTGTTTGAAAATCTGGAAGCAACAGGATGTGTGATTATTCCTCTTTATACCTTAATTTATTTTATTATGTGTGTTTGTTAAAAAGTATATAACCCATGGATCGATAGCAACTATATTATTTTTTTATAGGTGGGAGAACTATAGTTCAACCGGGAAGATACCGCTGCCGCTCTCATAATCCGCCGTAAAACATTACTTGTGTTTCGGTTGGAGAGATGCGGTTGCCGGTTACACTTTGAATCGAGGCGACCATCTTAGTCCCCAGGACTAGCAACGCATCTACATTTGCGCTCAGATAGGATTTCGGTGGTGTTGGTGGTTGTATGTGGATGTCTATGGGCTGTGACTACTTAACATCAGGTGGTTTGCGTGCTCGTTTGCTACTCTTATCATGTAAAAAAAGCTATCCCTGTGTTGTAATAGCAATTCACGTTTCAATTCAGTATTTTGAAATCCATCTTACTCTTCAAGAGTTGCAATGTAATAATCGATGTTATGTGGAATCTTGTTTCATAATATTTCTATAGCAAATGTTTTGACAATTGTTACTTGCAGTACATTGGGATAACACTGGTCACTTAAATCAGATTAATTGCACGGTTTTTACTTTTATTACATAAAAGTATAATTTAATATCTGTACAATTAGTTTAATATCTGTATAATTTAATATCTGTACGATTTGTGACCGTTTTTGAACTATTTGTCAACTGAAACATTTGACTACTAAACTTTTATATTTTAGTAAACGTTGCTCAAACCTTTGACAAATAGTGTCAAAGGTTTGACAAATACAATTTTTGACTCAGATTATTTGACAGCCGTTCCTGAACGTCTGAGTAATCGTATTCTATATGCATTTTGAGTGTCAAAAGTTTATACTTTCACAACCGTTATGAAAATGTTAGACAAATGAAACTCAAATTACATTTTGGAACACATGATAAAAAAATGTTATAATTTGACTGTGGTTGCAACAACATTGGTAAACAGAATGCTAATTACATATCCTGATTTGCTTAATTATCAATTTTATAATATCAATAAGTTTATAATTGTTCTAGGAATGTGGACTATAATGCCAATAACATTTTACGACTAAATATAACTATTAAAAGATTCTAGTTTATTAACAGTAGAGTAAGCACTAACGTTTTGTGACTAAACATAACTATTAAAATTTTGTCGTTTATTAATCAATAAGTGTTTGATAAATATCCATATACCAAAAACCAATATAATAAAGAATATGTAATAAAAAACCAATCATACTTTTTGATAAACAACGAAAAACTGTCTTGAAATTTAATAAAAAGACGGAAACTATTGTAAAATTTATAGATTCAATTGTTTACTGATTTCAAGAAAACTTCAATTTAATTAAGGTTTGGCTCCAGATGTCACTGCAGTCGACACTTAACACCAAGTAAATTGCACTTTCTCATTAAAAACCAGTTTTAATGCATTCTACTTAATTTTTTCCCAATTAAGAGGTACTAATGACAACAACGGAACCCACAATGGAGATCGTTAGTCGGCGGAAGTTTTTTGAAACGCGACCAAATTTACATTTGATTCTATTAAGTGAGACTTGGCTAGCAATTTTATTGCGAGTGGTCTTCATTTGAGTGCTAATTGAGATAATTGGGACGTCGAATAGTTTCTGGTCAAATTTTGGATATTTATTTACTTTAAGTAAACGAACATGTAGGCTGCTTAATTTGTTGGAGTCTAATTCCACACTCAATCTCAAACAGGACTGAATCAATTTACGACCAGGTAGAACATTTGACGTCGTAAATTGACTTGGTGATACCCCATGCTTCGCATATTTCTCTGCTGCTTCTGATACATAAAAAAGTTAAGCAGCGTCGGGCGCGGTCTGAAATTGGATGGGTGACCAGTGGTAACCGGTCATGTTCGAATTTAGATTCCTGAAAATTCAGGTAGTCGCCTCGCTTGTAAGTATATCCGGTAACCACTCTCTCCCACCGAAACTCATAAATTGTTCCAGGGTGGATTACAAGCACTAGGCCAAACTATAGTTGCAAAGTGGCTATAGTTCGACCGGAGTGGTACCACTGCCGCCCTCATAATCCGCTGTAAAATAACCTTTGTGTTTTTTTAAAGGTTATGGACCGTAACAGCAGGTGGTTTTCATGCTCGTTTTCTACTCTTCTCAAATAAAAATAAAAAAACACTTATGTACGTACAGCATCAGATAGGATGTCGGTCTTGTTTGAGCTTGTATGTGGATGGGCAGTAGCGGCTACTTAATATCTGGTGGTTAACAAACTGGTCTACTGCTCTTTTTGCATAAAAAATACACCACTGATTGGAAGATTTCTGTAGGCACATACATGACTTAATTAAATTTGTAGCGGCAGTGCAAGTACCACACATAAAAATTATTATATCGCTACCCCCGGCTACGTTGACATTGATAATGTAGCAAGTACCGCACCAAATATTTATTTTGTTACTACCCCCGGCTATGGTGACAATGACTATCAAAAGTATTATCTGCCACAAATAATTGTATAATAATAAATAATCGTCTCTTCGTCTCAAATCTTCTTAATATTAGATATAGCTATTTTGGTAGGATTCAACAATTTAATCAATTTCCTTTGGTCAAATTATACGAGAGAGAGCCATGTTCCTTACCCCTTATAAGCCTTATAAGTCCGTGCATTATAAATCTAAGGGAATACTCAGTCTCTCGTCTTAATTAAATGCTGTTACGTAAACCTTACCCTTCGGGACAACCTTTCTTGAGAGTCATTACCGACAATTATAAAGAGAGAGTTCAATGATACAAAGAACAAAAGAATTTGAACCTTATTGCGTTATAATAAGAATGTCAATCAATATTCTTCGACCGTAAATGTTATGTGAATTTTCTTACAGCTGGACAAATGGGTATCGGACTCGCGTGATGAAGTTTCCGTATAAGTTTTGTTTCCAAAAATAAAATAATATTTTTAAAGTAACGTTTTTCTATTTTCGATTTTTTGCTTTACTTAAGAAATTACGAGGCGGACGATACAGGTTCTGATTCCCGGGTTTTTCGGGTTGTTTCTTTATTTATCCTACATGGGCTAAAGTTACAAGTACCATCGTTTTGGAATCCAAGGTTAACGAAATGTCCTCAATAGAATTAAAATAAAAAAGAAAAACAAAATATTTTTATTCAATTTAAATTCTTTACAAAACTCTTTTTGTATATCAATAAACTACCGACTCATAAGGAGTTTCGTTTTAGAGAAGAGGCGGCAAAAGAACTCCAAAACACATCTATTTTTAGATTTAGTCGTCAATCAAACGTGGAACTAATTTGATATTAATTTCAAGTCAAAATCTCCATGCGTTCTTAAAAAAAAGAGTCTTGAAACAGACAACGACACTATAAGGGTTTCTTTTTCAGTTACAGATCCCTAAAACGGTCTTTTCAGATTTACTTTACTTTTACAATAGTGCCGTTAAAGTAAATTGCGGTGACGGTAGAGAAACACAAAAAAGGGTGGACTGAATACAAATTTAGTGAGTCTCTTGAAGTTAAATTTACAGAAAAGGAAAAACGACAGTCGTATAGCGTAAAATACGAAAAACTTAACCGTAACGATAGCCAAGATTTCAATTAAAAAAATATTACTTGTTTTTGTACTTTATAGTTGAATGTATTAAAATTGAGAGTAGTTATAGTAGAATTGTTAGATGTATCAGACTATATTTGTTTAGTTCTAGATGGTGTTTGATAACCACGCCTTCATAATCCGCCGTCTACCTATTTTTATTTTCTTGGATGCGGTGACTGATCCATGTCTGTACATGGCAAATGTATTTAAACAATCATAACGGGGTGCCTTTATATCCGCAAGAGGACCCAAAATAATGTTTTTTCCATTTTGTCTGTTTGTCTTCATGTCTGTACATCTGATTGTTTGTACACGGTAATCTCAGAAACGGCTTATGCGATTTGAATGCAGATTACATTGTGATGAACTTACTTAACATTTTATGTCTTTTTCATTTAAATCGGTTAACAAATAAAGAAGTTATGCCAATTTATGTAAAACGTGAACGAAGTCGCGGCAAAAGCGTGTTGCAATATCACTGTAGGATCCCCAAACCATAACGTTCCATTGTTAGAAAGGAAACATTTGTAGTATACTCGTCTGTGGGAGAATGTTCCGCGACTTCGATTGTATTGACAAACAAGATGGCGGTATTATTCCGGTTGCGTGACGTCATTCAAATTAAAAGTTTCGAACGAGTTAAATGTGTTTGGAGAAACGTTTCGAAGAGAAACGTCGGAGAAATTGGAGTGTTTCTAAAATAAGTTTGATTTTCGTATGTTTGTTAAATAATCTATACTTGGAAACAAATTAAAACAGTCGGTGAGAACCCCACTGTTTCTCTTTGAACATTCAATGACCTTGTCACCTTTTGTATTAACGTGATCGCCATTAAAAACTATATTAATTCGTATTTATAGGTAACTTTACACTCTCATCATCTACTGATTACTGTTCCACTACTGTGGACGGATCTTCTCTCACAGTGGGAGTTATCCTTCCCACTGTAAGAAAGGATGTTTTCTTTTATATGAGGAGAGTAGCAAACGAGCATGCAAACCACCTGATGTTAAGTAGTAGTAGTCCATTGACATCCACGTACAACCACAAACACGACCGAAATCCCATTTGAGCTCATACGTAGATGCGTTGCTACTCCTGAGTATTAAAATGTTCGCCTCACTTCAAAGGGTAGCCGGCAACCGCACCTCTCCAACCGAAACACAAGTAATGCTTTTCAGCGGATTATGAGGGCGGTGGTGGTATCTCCCCGTCGAACTATAAGTTCTCCCACCTTTCAGTGTCATGTGAGAGATTCTCAGCATGTTAGTGTATAATCCATCGATAAGCAACTTCAACAACGACGATATAGTGCGAATTGATGGAATTCCCACACCTTTGCAAACTTTATGAAGAACTCCTAGGGTTGTAAGCTACCTCGTGATATTTTCCTTCTACGTCACGCAAGTGATATTAATTTCTAATACGCAAATAACTAAAAAACCAGAAATGCATGCCAGAGATTCGGACCTATCCACTGTTTAATCTCCAAACCAAAATCAAATATTGGACACCTGAGCCTGAAATTTAATCACTGAACTGTTATTTATCACTATAATTAACTATTTACCACGCATCCCTGCATTGCTTTTCATAACTGAATGAAAGGCTTATGCATTAAACTCGCTATTTGGAATCCACACAATGATGGTAATGCCGTGAGCTCCTATTAACAGAAGTTTAACTAGAATTCAGCACGACTTTATCTGCATGAAGAATTAAATTAAAATATCGCTAATAAGGAATGCAAGGGAGTACCACGAAGGCTCCGAATCTATCCAACTCTTGACCATACCACGCGTTGCTTCGCCAATCGTTTAAGATCTACTCAAAGTCGGGGCTTAAAATGCTTCATTTGTGTTTGAAAAATGCTATCATTCTCGAATCAATCAAACTTGTCAAACAAATTAATTACACTTAAAAAGCAATCAAGTTAGCTTTTTAATATGTCTAAAATAAATATTTTATAAATATATCGTCTTTTTTTGAAAATCGCAAACGAATACGCAGTCCACTTGATGATAAGTGGTAACGCCGTCCATGGACATTTGGGAACAACTCCATAAAGAACAAGAGTCCTACCTGAAGTGGCAGATGCGTTGCTACTTCTACTAAGGGAGGCGCCTCGTTTGAAAGTGAGCCAGCAACCTCACTTTTCTATCGAAACGTTAGCTTCATGCTAGAAATGGGTGTGGCAGTGGTACTTCCTCAAGGGTAGTCTATAGGTTCTATCTTACATCTTGTAAATAATAAAAAAAAACATTTATTCAGTTTAAATTTGCATTTTTAATTAGTGCATAGTTTATTTATTTACATTTTAATTACAATAATGAAAATCTTCAAACGAATTTTAACCTAACCTAACCTAAATAATCTAAAGGGAGTCCATACACATACGGCATGGTTCCACGAACACTAGCTGCATTTAAATAAAAAATCATTCCATTCCATAAAAAAACATTTTATTCTGTTTTCATTCGTCAAATAATTTTGACACAGACACCTTCGCAACATTGTGTTGTAGTATGGAATTAAATGGACTGAAATCTGAATACGGATGCCGTGAAATTCATTCAGTATTTCAGTGACTGCGTCGAACAAAGATTGCACTTCGTTTTAAAGTTATAAGAAGTTGCATACTGTTGCAAATACATTTAATGCTGCTCTCATTCGAAATGACGCATAAAAGATTTTACAAAATACTGTTTCTCCTGTTCGTGTTTTGGGGAGCGTCTATACTCACTATTTTGAGAGATTACAAAAGTCGGGTGGAGCTGAACGACAATCAAATTTACGACAGGGCTTGGAAGAAGTTTAAAATGAAATATGCGGGTGATTTTACGAATACAACTAGTCCATTTGCAGGTCAGTTGATGTTTTAGGTGAAAAGAGTAGCTAACGTAACCACCTGGTGTTAGTGTTAAGTTTTCGCTGCTCATAGGCATTCACAAACACGACTTATCACGCCTTATATCGCCTTATATCTCCTATCTGAGCTTGATTGTAGATACGTTGATGCTCCTGAGGACTAAGATGTAGTCGCTTTAAAGTGTAGCCGGCAACCGTACCTCTCCAACCGAAACACAATAATGCTATACGGCGGATTATGAGGGCGACGGTGTTACGTCCCCGGTTGAAATTAGTTCTCCCACCCTTAAAGTTAAGACTTTTGACCAGTTTGGGATTGGATGCGGATATCTGTAAAGAAGACTAAATCATTTTTGAACTTACATTACATTGAGAAGTTTATGAAGAACTTTCAGGTTTCCTCACGATGTTCTCTTGAACGCGAAAGTAAGTAATTAATGAAGAAGTCGAACCTTGAACCACCTGTCTGAGACCGGAATCTGAACCACTAGGCTGTCATTATTTAGCGAAACAGTTTGATTTAATTTGTAGATATTTTTGAAGTTAAGTCGTTTTAAGAATAAAGTAAATAAGGATATATGTTTAATTCAAAATGTGTATTATTCTTTAACAGTATGGCAGCTACTAGAACCAGTCAGTGGGCATTTGTCTGTAAAGGAAAAACTGGATGCAGTCAAAGGCTTTGATTTCCCTCCAGGTGAGTGAGATGTATTTTATTAGAAATCTTTGGTCCATGGTGTGCGAATGCCGTAAAATTACAAACAATCAGTATCCCTTTTAATCAACGCTTCCGGTGACAGGAGGGTTGGTTCATATCTCGTGCAGAGCCAGCGCTCTTGTCGTCGCCCGAATGGTCCCGGAGTTCGTGTAGCTTGTTCACTTTAGGATTTTGTCATAATTTCTTTTAAGTTAATTGTTTCATTAAGGTTATGTAAATTAATGACATAAACTCCAAGTACTTTATATACCTTAAGCTATTATTCTATTTGATTTTAAGTTTTTCTGTTTTATTTAGGTCAACATTTTTTTTAATTGACAATTTTAATTTAAAATAAATTGAATATCTTTTTTTTGCAGTTCGTACAAAAACAAAAAATAACAAAATATAACCAAAATGTATATAAAAAAAATAGAAATAATTTCAATGATACATTGTTTGGATACGCTATTACGAGAGGCTGCATTTGTTGCCTCAATAACATAACAAACAATACAAAAATGTTTACTTTCGTTATGTTAGCGATAAATTGACAAACAATGGATGAATCTAATAACGTACAAGAAATAAGTGGTATATCAGTATGAATTATCACATCACATCTAGTAATATTTCTAATAAGACATATATATCCAATCATTGCCCTAAATTCAATATGAATGTGAATCATCACGTTGCGGCAACTTCTTATCAATTACCAGCAACCTTATTTACTGTTGAGGTCAGCTTTCTTTATATCATCCATTTGCCACGATAGTGTGACGTTTCGAGAAATGAAATTATATATATTTTTTTATAAACGTGATAATTTCATGTAATTTGTTTTAGACAGAAAAGTTTAAAAACTTACCCTTATAATTCGACGTGAATCAGTTCTTATGTTTCGGTTGAAGACATGCGGCCACATATATAAGCGTAGCGACAATCTAAGTCCTCAGAAATAGCAAAGCATTTATGCACTAAGTTAAGCCGTATTTTAAATTTCATTTGGGTAGGACATAGATGTCATTGGGCAGACCATTTAACGTCAGATGGTCGCTGGTTTGCTACTTTGTTACCGCACATTTGCTATTTTTCCAATATAAAACACTACCGGTCATCCATCCAACTTCCGATCGTGTCCAACGTTGTTTATCTTTATCGATTAGTCAAAATTTACACAAGCCTCGGGCTATCCGCGCTTCAATCACGCGACCGGGTAATTAGTTCTGACCAAATATCAAAAAATGATTTTTTACAATTCAAACATTTCCATTTATTCATATATGAATTTGAGAATACAATCAACCAAACGATGTCGTTAGGTGTAACTACGTCATTTTTGCATTCATATTAAATTTCTAGAAAAGGTAGTCACAATGAAATATCTTTTGCGATTTAAAACCGAATCCTAGGAAGTGAATATTAAAGGAACAGTAATAAGAATAATGAAATAGAAATTAGTTAAAATCAGGTTGAAAGTTTTCGGGAAATTGGTTGGTAAACCTATTTATAATAACTTGAATAATAAACAGTGGATATGAGTATTAGAAGAATCAAATAATTAAATAGACACCGAAGATTGATATGACCTAGAAATACCATAGAAGTAAACGCTATTTACCTACTCGATGATATACATTTAGGTAGAGGGTAATAGGTTATAAATGTAGGGGTTACTTACAATCGAGCCCTGGTCAAACAGAAAATTATATTTCAACCATTATATTTAAAATTGTTGTTATACTAAAAACTTATTTTTATATAAATGGAAGCGGCAAGACATGCATTCCCCTTGATGGTAAGTGATGACTGCCGCACACGGAAAGCTATAATCAGTTCAATGGAGACTAATAATCCTACTTGAAGTCTGTCAGAGAAGCCTTCCTATTCCTAAGAATTAAAGTACTGGCCTTATTTATCAATGAACCGACAATCAAACCTTGCTATTAAAACGTAAATAAGTTTCACGTTAGTAATTAGCGTGCGGTAGTACCTCGCCGGTACTTTATAGGTTCTACTACCTCTTCCAAATATTTTGATGATTTGTACTTTTTAGGTATGGAAGGAAAACCAGTAACAATTGAAGAAAATGTGAAAGGTACTGTAAGGTTACTTATAAAAAAAGGCTGGGATGATCATGCATTTAACCAATTTGTCAGTGATTTGATTCCTCTGAATCGTACTCTCCCAGATGTCCGGGATAAAAGGTAGATAAGATGTAAAATTTAAAAAGAAAACAACTTCACAGACATAGCATCTTATGTATTCTTCCTTATGATTCTAATTTCATTCACCTTTATTTTTACTTTTATCTTAATCTTTATAATTGGTCATTTTTTTTCTTCATATTACTCAATTAAAGTTATAATTGAACTGTAATACAATTTTCATCTCGTTTAGTTTCCACTCTTATAAGAAAAGACCACGCGTGTGTAATTTTAAACTTATTCTGAACACAACAGGAACTGTAGCAACAAAATTAAAAAAGGAATTCGCGAATGAGTTAATAAACTCAAAGACTCCGGCAACAAACATAGAAGAATATAATCAAATTGAGAACATCCTATTTTGACGTTTGTTAGAAGTACTTGTTGACATTGATTGACATTGTAATTACAATTATCATTACCATTGTAATTATAATTATCTTTATGATTGTAATTACTAATGATTAAGTGGTGTATTCCTAATTATATATGTATACGTAAATACTGTCAAATAATGTCGTCTATGCATCTTCATAATGTTGTTAAAGTAGAATGGTAATCATAATTAAATTATAAACATCATAAACCTTCATTTATTACAAAGCCATTATTTTTATATTTATATAATAACAAAGGAAAATGATATCGGTTAAATAATTATACTGAATTGCAATAATGAAAACTTGAAACTAACTATTGGAGGCTTAACTCATTAGTTAAATAATATGTTTGATTCCCCGATTCCTTGATTCATACCTATTTAGATAGATTAATAGTTGTATAGGTTCCAACAACAAAAACTATTGGATTGCAGCGGAGACCAATTTATTAACCCTATTAATGTGTTTTTTTCGTTGCACCTTGAGTTTTTTACATAAGAAATTCAACTACAAAAATTGTTTACCTTTCAGGTGTAATTCCAAATTCCCAAAAGACTTGCCACAAGCATCTATAGTGATTTGTTTCCACAATGAGGCATGGTCTACTCTTCTCCGAACTATTCATTCTGTAATAAGCAGATCGCCGCCACATCTTTTGAATGAAATTATTCTTATTGACGATTATTCTAATATGAGTAAGTAGTAATAAGGAACAAAAAGATATACGAAGTATACTCCCAAATATGTTTTTTTTTCATCAAACGTCATCAACAATTCATTAAACTACATATATAGTACGATCAGCTATATGCCCTTCTTCAATCGCAATATGAGCATAAGTAAAGATATTATTTGTACTGTTGCCTATCATTTTCGATATAATATATGCATTTTAAAAGACCTCACCAAATTGGTTGAAACACAGGAAATAAATGAGCGAGTGATGTAAAGTGATAAGCAAATTTTATTGCCCTATAAATGATTACCTTAAATAGTAAGGAAAGGAAATTTATTACCTTAGATACTCTATTTTTATTGATAGTCATACGACTAAATTACTAATATAAATTTCAGATCACTTAAAAGGGCCTTTAGAAGATTTTGTACGAACGATGCCAAAAATACTATTAATAAGAGGTGTTCGTCGTGTAGGATTAATTCAAGCGAGGATATTAGGAGCAAAACAAGCCATCTCGCCAGTTGTGATATTCTTAGACAGTCATTGTGAATGCACTGAAGGTAATATTTTTGTCTGGGATAATGATAATAAGAATATTGAGAGAACAAATAGAAATATAGGGGGCGTTTCGGGCATCAGAAGCGCCACTGCAAGGACTTAACCAAATATTAAGTTAGCGACTTATTCAATTAAACCAGCACGGCAATCTAGTGTTACGATCATAATTGCAATCACGATGTGATTATATTAAATGACGATAGAAAGGGCCACGAACAGAGAGCTGTCCGTGAACTACAATCCCTTTTTATAATAAGTTTAGGTAAAACGAAATAGGCAGGTGGGCCGATCAGGTTATGTCGTCCGATTCGATGACAACATTTTTTTTTCCAATCTACCTTACTTTTAGCGCAACTACCTTATTTTTCATGAGAGCGACAACATGATTATAGATATATTTTTTATATATGCTATAAATTTTGCTAGATCACATACATTTGTAGGGCAAAGAATGTACAAGCTATTTATATATTACCACGAAACAAAAAAAATGAAATATCGTAATGGAATACAAAATTTATGTTAAAATCACGTTTTAGCTTGATTCGCTACGAGTTCTGCACTTGATTCCGTCCAGGCTAACATTGAAATGATAAATTTAGATGCTTTGAATAGAAGGGACCTTATAAAGAAAAATAGTAAAAACTATTTCAGTGTATATTATTTCTATTTTTAGGTTGGCTTGAGCCTCTACTAGAACTTATAGCCCAAGATAATACTACTGTAGTAAGTCCGGTTGTAGATCATATTCATGACAATACGTTTGAATATATACCTCAAGATTCGAATGACTTACGCATCGGAGGCTTCAATTGGGACTTGAGGTTCAATTGGAGAGCAATTCCAAGAAATATTATGGCAACAAGAAAGAATGCCATAGCTCCTTTAAAAACCCCAACAATTTCCGGGGGCTTGTACGCGATCAACAAGGAATTTTTCAAAATGCTCGGGTATTATGACGAAGGATTTGAAATATGGGGCGCGGAAAATTTGGAGCTGTCGTTCAAGGTTTGGATGTGTGGGGGCACATTAGAAATCGTTCCATGCTCACATGTAGGGCACGTGTTTCGAAAACACTTCCCTTACGAAGGATTACAAGGGTCTGTGAAGAATAATTTCGTAAGACTTGCTGAGGTAACGCCACTTTATTATAAACTCGTTATTATATTCCCTTCAGGGTCATTCTTTAAAGGAAGGAATAGATGGTAATAGAAAATAGCAGTCATTTTGAAAGTACTAATAAATACTACAAGTATACGTCTTTGATTAATTTTGCACATACGACTAAATGTAGACTCGGAATGATTTTAAAATATTTTCATTGGTTTAATTCACTGGCACACACTTAATAAAATATTTAATTGGTATTTTATTCTAACTTGACCTATCAAGTGAGATTAAAAACTTGGGATTTTATACTATCAAATTCCTTCCTTCTCCCTCCTTTTTTTTAAAACTACAAATAGTAACTCTACGGAACTGTTCTATGAAATTAGAAAAAAGAAAGAAATTCCGACTGAAAGCCGGAGACTCAATTAAATACTTAATAACCATTAAGACCTCCATAAAAGCTAATATATAAATTGAAACTATCCTTAATTTTGTATTGGATAAAGAAATTTCGCTACAGAACATTTCAAACTGAAAGTACATTAATGTAATGATAATAAAATATGATGATAAATATGATAATTATGATAATGAGGGAATAAAACATTACTATGTAAATACTCATTACTTTATAGAAAAATAAAACATTTTCGTAAATACAAAATAAAGTGTAGATTAATTTCTTTCGTGTAATTTTTTGAAAAATTTTTCAGGTGTGGCTTGACGATTACGCGAAATATTACTATGACAGAATTGGTAATATAAAGGGGGAATATGGAGATGTAACCGAACAGAAGGCGCTTCGTAAGAAGTTAAATTGTAAATCCTTTGATTGGTATCTAAAGAACATTTATCCTGAAATCCAGATTCCAGATGCGTTTGTGGCTAGTGGTCAGGTACGAAACAAGCTTAAAGGTATTCAACAGTTTCCAGAATCCATCTTTAATATTATTTCTGATTTATGCCCCCATAAGTCGCCATAAAACATTTTTTGTGTTTAGGTGGGAGAGGTGCGGGTGCCGTGTACACTTTGAAGCGAGCCGAACATGTTAGTCCTCAGGAGTAGCAACGTATCTACGTTCGATTTTAGATAGGATTTCAGTCGTGTTTGTGTTTGTACGTTGATGTCTATGGGCTGCGACTACTTAGTATCAGGTGGTTTGCATGCTGTTTGCTACACTTCTCACATAAAAAATATAACGTCTGATACTTGTCAAAACATTCCTCTTAGATATTAACTCAAAATGTTATAAATGTGAAGACCACATTCATGCTACTTATATGGTCAAGCCAAGATACAAATACCGAATCGAATTTCAATGGAATATTCTTTATCTCTGTCCAAATTTATGCTAACATCATTTTTATGAGCTAGTAGTAATGTAGTCGTAAATAAAATTTTGATAGTAAGTATCAATATACTTCATATGAAGCTTTGGCATTTAAGCAACAATTTTATTTATAAACAGCGAATGCTTTCAAAACTCGACACTCGTTTCTAACGTTGCTTAAGTCATGAGTGTAAACGATATTTAAAAAAATGTTTTCACATCACCAAATCTCTGAAAAGACGTCAATAATTTAATTTCTTACATTTTACTATGTAATGGGTGCTCACTTGGGATTTTTTCATTGCCGTTATATTAGTTTTCCTTTAGCCCATTGATATTTTATACATATATTTTTAACTTAGTTTTAAAAAAGTCCATGTTTTTTAAGTTTTATGTTTTGATATTGATATTTTGATATGTGATATTTGATAGATGTTTAATATAATGTTATATATTAAATATCTGTTAATCGGAATTGAAACCGGAACTCTTCCTCTATAGTGTTCGATGGGGAACGCTTCATACAGTATCGATAAAGATTTGTGACAATCCATCAAAACCCCCAATTTTGCTCACATTTCTCCCACAAATGGCCTGTTATTTTTTATGAAGAAATATATGACGATAAAAGCACCAATTTGAGCCGAATCGTATATAATGACTTTTATTACCTCTCATAAAGGAACTTTATTGTCAAAGGAACAAGCTCCAACTGCTTAAAATAACTCGGATATTGGCGTCAGCGCGATACGAATATCACTAGAGTCCATCAGATAATGAGCGAACTAATCAGTTTCATTGTTTTTAGAAAATATAGCCTTTCGTTTCATTGTAGTAATATTACTTATAGTTTTGGATATATCTTTTATAATATTATCTTTTCTCTGTTTTAGCTTTGACCCCTTCCCACTTTCCATATTTTATAATTGCCTGGTTAAGATCGCTAGCTGAACGGTAAGACCGCCTATTGCATGCAATTTTAAAACGATTTTGTCGAATGTCGAATTGTTTAGGTTCTACGTTTAAAATTGTATTGTACTACTTAAATAAAAAAAAAAAAACTTTTAATTCATTATAAACCATACCATATAACCTTAAAGATCAAGAAGAAGAAGAGGGGTCAACTGTCTTAACAGACCTGGTTTAGTAGTTTGTGATTGAATGATATCCAATTTGTAAAAAAATGTAGAACTACAGTTCGACCGGGGCCGTACCTGCTTCTGCCCTCATAATCTGCCGTTAAGCAGTTCTTTTGTTCCGGTTTGAAAATTGCGGTTGCTGGTTACACTTATTAGTGAGTCATCTAAGTCCTCAGGAATAACAACGTATCTATATACGACATCAGGTAGTACTTTAGTATTGTTTGAAGTTGGACTGTAGAGGACTAGACTGTCCATGGACTGTAGAGAGTTTTTGACGTCAGATGGCCTGCACACTCATTTTCTAATTTACCAAGATAAAACCTATTAAATATTTTCAGATTTACAATATCGGCATTTATACCTTGTGTCTTGATGCGTCCTTGTTAGGAATAAATCTTCAGGAGAACGTTAAGTTGCTGCCATGCCATTTTCAAGGTGGAAATCAAGTGCGTATTAATACATTATGTAAGATTCACTTTACAATTTATATACATATTTATTACTGCATGGTTCATCACTTACTCTTTTAAAATAAAAATCGGCTTTTCAGTATTCTTCCCGGCGATCGTTTAGTCCATAATTTCGATTCAATTGATTTCAATCGTATTTGATATTGGATATTGGTCTATGATTTTAAACTAATATTTTGTTGGAATTCATACATTTTCCTATATAACGGGTAGTCGTAATTCGTTAATCATGACTACCCGCTATACCCGTTTTTTCATTTGCATTTGCATCTATAGGGTCCGAGTGCCACTGTTTTTGTTAATCAATTAGTCCCACGTTTGATTGACACCACTGACGAATAGAGGGCTGGTTCATATGTCACGCAGATGATTGTAATCGCTATTCAACGCCGGATTGCGGCTGACATTCTTGGCATCATGCCGCATGGATTTGAAGTTCCTTTAGATTGTTTAGCTTAGCCTTTTATTTTAATGACTTTTAATATTTCCGTCATTATAATTAAAATGTAATTAAAAATTTAGACTAACACGATATTGATTATTTGCACGACCCTAACGTTAACGTGAGTTCGGTCGCATCCGCTTAATTGTAGGTAGTCGTTACATAAGTAAAAGGTAGTCAGTACTACATTGCACATTCATTTCCTACTGCTCTATCTAAAAATATATTGTATTTCATGTTTTTATAATAGGCGTTTCTGTTTAGATCCTTATTGATTCTGTACACACCACCTGCTAACGTAAAAGAAAAACGTCATTTCTATGGAAAATCCATTAATTTATCGCGTTTTCCAGTACTGGGTCTACACAAAGAACGGAGAAATACGACGCGATGATATGTGTTTGGATTTCATCTTAAACTCAGTAATGCTCTTTTTCTGCCGGGGACGCGTCGCTTCGCAGATCTGGCTTTATGATAATAAGGTAAGCTTATTTATAGTCTGAATGTCGTTAAGTAAAAAGCCGAAGAATGCTTTATTCGTCTCTGTTTCATTTTAGGCATACTGTCTGCCATACTTGACTTTTTACAAAGGAAATAATAGGCAAGATGACTAAGTAACGTTACCAGAATCATCATATATAAGAAATTAGCGTAAATTTTCGTTTGTACTTATTTATTGTAAAGTTAGATTACCGCTTTAAATAATGCATAAACAGCAATTTTCTTAATTGTAGTAGAAATGTTTTTAGATAAAGTTCATAAAACTATTGGAATTATCTATAATGCTACCTTAATTTTATTTCGAAGAGTTAATACCACCAATAACGGTAGAAACGGGGAATGAAAGTCTATAGTTGCAGTTTTGTGTCTATGAGAAATATATCAATATAAATGAAATACATAGGAAAAAAATATAATTCCTAAGAGAGGTAGTACAAAAGATGAAATATCTTTGAAATCGCCGACACTCTGCGATTAACACATTATGTCCTTTTTCAAAAACATTTTACAATCTTTAAAGCATAGACAACTTGTTCAGAATAAATTTCTAGAACAACAACAAAGTAACATTGTATGTACCAAATATACTTAATATTTAGGATCAGGGAGTGTATTTCCGTTACGGTCTTGCGGTCTCCGTAATGGCGGTCGCCTTAATCAAATTTCCTTCAGCTATTCGCCGTTTGGAGCTAGATTTTGTCCTCTATTATGTAGCATCCGTTTTTGGTTTACGTAGGAAATAGGTAATATATTTTACAGCCTTATTTACTACATACACTGATTCCACATACTATTTAGGCGACCGTATACGTCGATTGAAGTAGCAACGCTTTTTATTTATTTATTTCAGGCTACTAAGGCCCATTAAAACTATACACAGATACTAATAAACATTATAGTAAATTTATACATAAAATGAAATTTATGGAATTGAATCAAATTACTATTCTAGTAAAAAAATGTTGTTTTAATCGGTTTGTATAGCAGCAATCTAAGCTTATAATAAATACTATAATAAAAAATTATTACCTCAGATATGACTATACTTCCGTTTGAGGCTAGTTTAGGACATCAGGTAGCCTGCATGTTTGGTTCTTGCTCTTCTAACATCAAAAAATATAATTTACGTTACTACAAGACGACTTCAGTCCTATTTGAGTTGGATGTAAATGCCTAATAACTGCCGGAACCAGTTACATTAAAAAGGTTTTTGACAAACGACAGCTCGGGCTAATTCGACCTAAATCGGGCATATCATCTATGTATGTAGACAATATGCTGCTACTGGGAACAAAACAGTTGCCTTGCTTCTAAGTGTAGCCGGCAACCACACCTCTCCAATTGAAACACAAGCATTGCTTTACAATGTTGCGACTACTACTCAGGGCCTGTTATACTTTTTTATGTGAGAACAATAGTAAATGAGAATGCAAACCACCTGATGTTAAGTAGTCGCAGCCCATAGATATCTACGTACAATCATAAACACGACCGAAATCCTATCTGGGCTCGAACGTAGAGACGTTGGTACTCCTGAGGACTAAGATGGTCGCCTCGCATCTCTCCAACCGAAACACAACTAATGCTTTAAGGATTATGAGGGCGGATTACACTTAAGACGACATAAATGCATTAAAATAGCATGAAGTAGTTTATTTCCGTTGTATTCCTGTGGTTAGTAAGCAAGATGGCTTTAATCAAATTTCCTGCAGTCACCCGGTTTGCGGGCTAGACTTCGCACGTTATTTACGACCCTAGTCGTACTCTATCATGTTGTTAGCTTATGTTATATTCAAAATTCCGGTCTTCCCAGTACATTTGGAAGTAAGTATTGCACTGGATGTCAAGTAAATATTTCAGTTGAATCTAATCACAGTACTAGTATTTAGTTTTTCATTACTTAATTTCAAAGATGGGAGAACTAAATGTTGACTGGGAAGTACCACCGCCGCCCACATAATCTGGCGTAAAGCATTACTTGTGTTTCGATTGGAGAGGTGCAGTTACCGGCTACACGTTGAAGCGAGGCGACCATCTAAGTGCTCAAGAGTAGCAACGCATCTATGTATGTCCGAGCACAGATAGGATTTCGGTTGTGTTTGCGATTGTACGTGGATGTCTATGGGCTACGACTACTTACCATCGATGGTTTGCATGCTTGTTTGCTAGTCTTCTCACATCAAAAATAGTGTTGTGTTTGAAGAAAGCAATATATAATAAAAATAATATATGATACTTAAATTTCATTATCACTTCTATTGTTGAAGTCAGTTGATTAAAAATGCAAAAACAAACAGTTTTGAAAAAGGTATTTTCATATTCTATGATTATCGTCTATCAATGTTAATTGTGATACGTTATTAAGCATCCCATGCCAAATGACGATTTTTATCCCGTTTTGGCATATTTGTCAAAAGACGGAAAACCGAAAAAAAATTCGCCACTGATGGTCACCCATCCAAGTTTTGACTTCACTCGATGTAACTTTACTTGGTCGAATCTTTATAATGTAGACAGGCTGACCTGTACATAATTCAGATAAGTCGATATTAGTCTGGACTGATTGCTTAACGTGCAATCTGAAACACGGAAGAACGTGCAAAATTTTGTCACTTATGATCACCTATCAAATTTCTGGCTACTCCCGACTAACGTGAATATTATTGAACGTTCAACGTCCACAATATATAACAAAAATACAATATATATTAACTCATTCCCATAGTTTATTCTTGTATATCTATATAACAATATTCTTTTTCCAGACAGAGAATATACGTCATATGCAAACCCAAAACTGTCTTCAAGCAGCCAAATTTCATGAGAAATACAAAATAATTTTGGACAAATGTACGTATTCTAGTGCCCAAAAATGGATAATGGATAATTACAACGTCGAAAAACTGACACCTGAACTGCAAATTGCGGCTAAAATGCAAATTTAAAAAGTATATACGTTGAAGACAATATGTAAAATACAACGACATATCTATTGAATACCTAGTAATATCTCACAATATAATATATATATGTCGGGGAGGTCAATAGTACGGGAGTTGCATTGATAAACGAGCCGCAAGCGTTATCGAGGCAAGACGGCGCTACGACAGAGTCTAGGTGGTGCTGTGCTCGGCGGAGTCGCTTACTGAACGGCAAGAAGCCGTGAGAACAACACGTCTAGGAACTGTCTTACGTCTTTAATAATAATAATACTAATAGGGATTTGTGAATAATAAATCGTTGAGTGGCTTTCATTTCTTTGTTATTTGCCCTTATACCCACATTTTGCCTACAAATAACGTCTGAAGATGAAGATACCCATTCTAATCAACCACCTGACTCCGACATATATATTGGTCAATTGAGCAAATTCGAGTAAATTTAATATCGATGTCATCAAAGACATCCTGTAGATGTTTACATTAAGCATGATTGTATCTATAATTTAAAATTATATCAAAACTTACTTACTATATATCAAACGAAGGTCTGTAAAGGAATTATTCAGAATATTTCTTTCAAGTCCCAGGTACCTGTTTCATTTTGTCCCTCACTTTGACCCCTAACCACAGGAAGAGGTCCGCTTGACTCCATCAACATTATTGTGGTTTGCAGTAAAAAGCATATTTATACGCCTCTGACCCGTTTTGAAATGACAAATAAGTAAATTTGACCCAAAAGTTCACAAAGCGACCTTGTTTTAAAAATCTGTTAACACTTTCACTGTGGCGCTTATGTTACATCGAGACAGGATTGCGGGAGGCGGAACTAAACTGGAGCTCTTTTCTTTAGACTGGAGATGCGCCGACAATTCACTAAAATGTTGTATTTTTAGCACACATATAACATTTACGAATACACAGACGTTGTTTTCGCTTGCAGTCTTGTAGCGCCGATGTAAAAACTTCACTTGTGTTCGCCCGCAATCCAAATACATTTGTACGTACAACACAGGTGTGTACAAGTCGCTTGCGCGTTATGCCGCGCAATACACAGTAGTATTGTACGCTGCAGGGAAAATATTAATGCTAGTATCAACACTAACAGTTACCAGTTGGCCGGCGTGGTGGACTATGGTCTAATACTTCTCATTCTGAGAAAGAACTTGTACCCAGCATTAAGATATTAATGATAACCTAGCGGCGAGGCGTTAACCTTTTAATAACATAGCAGTATTTTTCATTAGTATGTTTATGAAAAAAGATTTTCCGTTTCATTACATAATGTTGTTATAACTTCGTCCATTAAAACCTTCATTTTTGCAAGCTTAGTAAAATATCTGTGGGCGTTTCTTCTAACGATGAATAAAGACTCCGAAAAATGAAAATCTTGTTCAAGATGCGAATAATAAGTTTACACAAAAATATGCACATATTTTTAAAACAGTTTATTAATTTTAATATTTTCTTAAAAACTTGCTATTTTATTCTGGTAAAATTACTATATACTATACATACTATTAAGGTGTAGAGATATGAAGATTTTGACTTAGTATTTGACCGCCATCTTTTTCTCGAATCAGTGGCACACAAACAGACGTATAGATAGATAGAGAACATACAGACAAATAATAAAATGTTACGTAATATAATTGTCCAAACCGTCATATTACAGAGATAATTTGAGTTAAAATAGTTAATATAATTCTTAAGATTGCATGCCTTAAAAATAACAAGAAGTCAATGACCATGCGGCATGGTACTAAAAACATGATTCTCTGCGTAAGATATGAACTAGCCCTGTTATCACCAGTAGAGTTGACTGAACGATCTTATATATTACCTATTAGTTAAGTATTTTAACTTGTCCATTTTCTTTGCCTATCGTAGTAATAATTAATATAAAGTAATAATATTATCAGATATAAATAGAAATTTACCTTTTTCATAGACGCCGAACGATGTCAAAGCAAAATTAAATGACGTGAAACTTTGTGAATAACTATTTTCAAAACAAAACTCTACTAGCTTTAATTTGAAATATATTTGAAATTGGAATTCCAAATCGAACGCCACATATTTGAAATCAAAGTTGCCAGTACTGACTATTGGCTATTTCATATGTAAGGACCTAATATGACAATTGAAGCTTGGGAAACTGTTTGAATATTTGTACTTGTTTTAGATGAAATAAGTTTCAAAACGCTATATTTTTGAAATTGAAAGAGTAGCAAATGCTGTAAACGACCTAATGTTACTTAATGACATCTACATCCAACTTCAAACAGTACTAAAGTCCTTTTTGTGGTAGTACATAGAGACGTTACTACTCCTGAGATCTATGATGCCTGTCTCGCTTTTAGGTTTATTAGTAGATATGTATTTTTTCATTATTAACCTTAACACCTGCCTAGAATTTTCAACATCCATCTAAACGACGACTAAAAAAGACGACTAATTGAGAGTCACACATTACTTTATTTATATATAAAGGAGTAACGTACCCGAGAATCCCAGAGGTCACTGCACTCTGAAAAAGCTAAGCCTAGACTCTTCAAACTATGCAGAAAGGTTCATTAAATAACCTTAGATTGCTCTAAAAAGGGGTTTTGGAAATCCCACTTTGAGGATAATACACAGCTTAAAAATTTATTACAAATGTCTTTTTATAAAATCTTCTACGTGAGCAAAGACGAGGCAAAAGCCAGTATCATCTAATCGCAATTCATATCACTTTAGTCTTCATATATTATTTTTTGTTCCCTTCCTCGTAGTTAGGAACAAGAATACACAAATATATTTTCCTCTTGAAAAATTGTACAAACAGTACCTTAAGTTAAATCTTGACGATTTATTGTCCCTAAATCCGAGGCTTACGTTAATTGAGGAATAAAAAATGTTTTAGCCCCAATTTTTGTTGCTTTTCTGCTTTATTTTGCTTCCGGATTATAATTCGTAATCCTGTACGCGTTTTGCTTATTTTTTTTGTTGAATATCACTTTTTAAATAAATGTATATTTTATGAAATGTCCATACATCAATTTAGATTTTTAACGTCTGTATTTCCTATCTCATCATGATTATTACGTATTTAATCTCTGTATAGGGTATTAGCTACCTAAAGGTCAAAACTCTTGTAGTTATGTTAGAAAGTTCTGGTTATAGACTATTTATAAGGCGCCCATCTTAGATCTTAGGTGTAGCAACGCTTTTACTTACAACCTCATATAGGACTTCGCTTTGGTTTACGGTTAATCGTGGATGTCCATAGGCTGCAGCGTCGACTTCATATCACAGCCTACATGCTCGTTTGCTAATCTTTTAAAGCGAAAAGTGACGTTAATGGTTTTCAAACACTCTCAAACATACTTTTGTTTTGTGTTTTTGGTACACAAACCAGCTACGCTGTCCCACTTAGTCAACTAATGCTCGAGTAGACATTCGCTACATAAATCTGTTTATCACAAGGAGTTAAGTGGATTTTGTTTCAGATTCAACTTTGGTGCGGCAAATCCTGTTAGTACACATTTTAGATAATTCAAAGATTTTTAAGCTTTATCATTGTATTTTTCCTAGTTTTTAATTGAATAACGAATTCTTTAAACGAATTAATCTGTAATCTGTAATGAAATAAATCAATAATGAAATCCTTAAACTAATTATAATAAAGGTTAAAATAAACAATGTGAAGAGTTCTTGCCCATTCTGCATGGTTCCAAGAACGCTGCATTCTTGCATTGCTTACCAATCGCAATTGTCTGGGCGACATATGAATCAGCCCGCTTATCGCCGGCGGCGTTGACTTTTCTAGTTATAGTTTGACCAGGATGGAAACGCTGCCGCCGAATTCAAAAATCCATTGAAACAACTCTACACAGGTTACACTAAAAGCGAGGCAACTTCAGTTCTCAGGAGTCGTATCGTCTGTTCGACTTCAGATGAGACTTTTCTTTTGTGATGCAGATGTACACGAGCTGCAACAACCACATAAAGTCTGCTGCTGCGTACGTTTCACACCCAAAACAATTAATTCAAGAATAAATTGTGGATGTATATTTAATTCCTCAACGTCTTTAACATTCATCAACAGTTTAAGTAAACTACGGTTTTGCGCGATTGTAGATTAAGCACATCGCGTGTAGAAGGCAATGTAGAATTTACAGGCTTCTTTTAGATTTTTTCTATGAATAAGTGACAATTAATTTCTAATAAACACATGCTTTCGAAAACCAAAAAGTAAGTCAAATCTAATTCACTCACTTCTTTCTTTGCGAAAAATCAAATTTATACGTTTTCGTTTCGGAAAATATTCCACTTGAACCTCAACCAAAATAAGATTGATTGAGGCATAGTCCAAAAAATTGATATTTTTTTATATAAAGACCATTAAATTTATTCACCATTTTTTTATTAAAAGATCCATAAACAGGAAACACCCTAGTGACGTGATCAAAAGAATGGAAGAATTTTTGATTGCCAATTGATAATCAAAATTTGTTAATCGTTAATTGCCAAAATGTACTGACGGGGGAACTGTTGACAGATACCAACGGTAGATTAATCTATGTACCCTACGATTAGTTGTTTTTCTTTATTGGGTTCCATATCACGATACACCATAAACTAACGACTGGATTCCACGTTTATTCTAATTTAAAACTATAAGCGCGACGATTTATATATATATAACCTTAAAATGGCAAGAAAGGACTTTTCAAAACATTCGTTTTACATATACAATGGCATATTTTGATACTGGAAAATGTACACAAGGAATACTTTATGCTCTGATTTAAGTGCAAAATGGCTATTTTGTCTCGCTTAGTTAGTGAACGCTCGAACAGCCAACACGAATTCGATTAACATAAGAGTTTGTAGGAATTCACTTTTGGACATACATACAACAAAGGAGTTAAAATTTTTTCGTTTAATCTGAATTCTACTGCTTTGTATAAAGTTGACTTAAGCCTTATAATATATGTATACATATAATGGGCATGTATACATATAATTGTGGCCTGAAATTAATAAATAACTAAAAAAATATGTCTTATTTCCTACTAATATTATGAACGCAAAATATTATAAGGTTAAATGAATATTTGTTATTCTTTTACGCAAAAACTATTGAACAGAATTTGAGGAATTGCGATTGCTATTCAAAGAGGGAATTCGGCCAGCGTTTTATAAATATAGAATAAAATTTACAAAGATATTTTGAGATTAAAACACTATATATAAAGAAATATCAAGTATCTCGGAAAATTCCTCTCCTCTGCGATCTATATTGAATGGGTGTGCGTTAAAATAAAATATTACAGAAGTTTACTATTAAATTTATTATTTAACATACAGTAAGACGGCGACAGTCACGACAGACAAACAGACAGACAAGGGGACAACAAAGTGGTTCCATAGGTATTCGTTGAGGTACGGAACCCTGAAAAGAAAGCCAACCAAAAGCAAGCGTATCAATTATATTATCAGCTCTGTTTTAGTAAACAACGTGTATGCACACGTAAACAAATACAGACTCTCCGATATGGTGCCGATAGCAACAAGATAAGTAAATGAATGGTTTGCATAGCGCTATTTCATTCAGTTATAGCGCTATGCAAACCGACAATAGTCGACAATCTTGCGTATTTCCTCAAAGCTACTGATGATGGATTACCTCGTGTACAGGTCAGGTATACGTTAATAATACGTTAATAACAGGTAAAGGTTATACCTCTTTGTGTTTCTGTAAAATATGAACGTTTTTATAAAGTCTTAACTAGACCTTTTTGTCATTTTTGTTTTAGGAGCACGGTAATTTTCGAAAATTGTTAGTCGATATTTTTTGTATTCGGATAATTTTGATCTATTAAAAAATCCGTTTTATGTAAAGTTTACCAGAACTGCTTTTTTTTCAAATTCATTTTTTTTAGTTTTGGTGTCAATTTTTTATCACTCTAGGAACACTGCGTGCCTCGTCGTGCCCCCACAAAAAGGCCCTGGTTTTAACCAATTGGAAGGCTATACAAAGTAATATATTATATACAAGCGATATAAACTTTACTTACTATACGAGTCTTGAATTTTAAAGTTTTGTATGAGGTTAAATATCAAAAATCATTATTATCGTGAGTACCCGGTACATAGTAAAATGCATAAATTCCGCTATAATATTAATTTAAAATCACGTACCTCTCCAAACTTAAAAACTTAAAATCCTCATACAATGTTGTCCTGTCCTGTACAAGTACTTAAACTTGTGTGTGTATAAGTTTTAATGGTTGTAGAGCCGTTAGAGCTCGCCCGGGACGGCACCACCGCGACCCTCATAACCCGCCGTAAAGCAACATGTTCATGTATTGTGTTTCGGTTGGGGAGGTGTGGTTGCCGGATATACATTATTGGAAGCAACCATCTTAGTCCTCAAGAGTAGGAAGGAACGCATACGCGTCCAACCTTCATAACATCAGGTGGCCTGCATGCCCGTTTCTTACTCTATCACAATAAAAAAAAGTATCTTTAGAGACCTATCCTGACCTGTATAAGTGTAATTATCCGAGACAACATCTTTGGAGAAGAATACTGTCCTGTATAAGAGTATTTATCGAAGACAATATGTTTGGTGACCTATCCTGTCCTGTAAGTATGTTTACTCGTTACAGAACACTGATTTGCATAATGGAACGCATGCAAGATAGATGGCGAATTTCACCATTCCACCAACATATTGGGAAGGGTACAGAAAAATGGCTTCGGCATCACGTTCTGAAAACTGGAACCTTTAATTTGCATTGGTATTCGTGTATACACCCTTATTACGAGGGGATAAGGTGGAAAATAGGTTGGCACGCGCATTGATCTTACCAAATGGGAACAGCAAAGCGTAAATTGAAGGAGGGTTAACAAATATGTTATGGGCGTTCAGGATTTATGATCGAACTACCGTTTTTACGGCACGATTTTAGTAAATGCGGGTATGTTCTGCTGCTATATAAAATTAAGTTTATTAAATATGGTGTATAAGTAAACAATATAAGTGTAGATAGTAGTAATAAAGTAGTAATATAAGTGTAAATATAATTTAAACTAAATTACGATTTATAAAATGGAAGTAGGGTTCATTATCTGACCAAGACTTCATTTCCGCGACTTCATTCCCGTGTTGTAAAATAAAAAATAGTATTAAATTTTATTAATAACTATCATATTTACAATGATAATAATCTCAAAGCTAATTATAATAAAAACCTAACCTAAACAATCTTAACGGAGTCCGTGCCCTATTCGTATTATTTAT
>DWON01000328.1:0-36109 GCA_018251015.1 Phocides pigmalion okeechobee | reverse complement strand
ATAGGGTGGGGGAATTTTTGACGAAAATCATCTAATGCAGCTGGTGACCGCCCGGCTGTTTGTTTGGCGATGTGTCGCGCCCCAAAGCCATATTGAGGTATGTGTATTCCAGAATTGATGGAGTGAACTAATTACAGGATCTAAGTTATTTTAATATTAAAACGATAAGTACTATTTTAATTACAATAACGAAAATCTAAAAACTAATTATGATAAAAGTATAAACAATCTAAAGAGAGTCCGTGCCCATGCGGCATAGATCCAAGAACTTACAAAAGGTAAGAGAACTTTTATTTTATTACTAGGAGAATTTTTATTTTATTTTAAAAGTGGGAGAATTATCGTTCGACCGGGGAGGTATCACCGCCGCCCTCATAATCCACCTTAAAGTATTACTTGTGTTTCGGTCAATAAAGTGCGGTTGCCGACTACACTTTGAAGCGAAACAATCGTCTCATTTCTCAGAAGTAGCACGTATCTACATTCGAGCTCGGATAGGATTTCAGTCGTGCTTGTGGTGGTACGTGGTGATTTCAATGGGTTGCGATTACTTAACATCAAGTGGTTTCTGTGCTCGTTTGTTACACTTCTCACATAAAAAACCCTAGCCGCATTCCCAAAAGTCGCGATGAAAAACACAAATATCCCGATTTTGGGAGATCTCTCTTAGTTGCCTTGTACAACAGACAGCTATACTGTAACGCTATGGTGCAGCGCTACCGAGAATGCGCTATCTCAGTAATTATCCTTCCATTCTTTTGGTTCTTCTTCCTTTTCTTTTTTCAGACAGATGGACCGTCGTTATTGAACAGTAAGACTTCTAGACCAATGTCATGTGAACCAGCATTTAGTTTCATAATTGGAAAACTTCAGTATAAGTCCCGAGGACTGTCGCTTCAATAACAGACCTGGGTACAAACCGGTAACACTGATAACAAAGCCGGGGAGTTCTCGGAAATTTACCGGATATAATTGCTTCCTTATATAATAGGTCTGTTTTGGAGTTAATTGCAAATATAAATGATAATATGTAACGAAGTATTCCAAGGTTTGAATAGTTACGATGTTAATTAATCACAAATTAATTGTTTTACTCTGTACCCATAGAGGGTAGTTATGGCACGGTTTGTTATAAACGCTAAACTTTAAGAGTTTGTTGAACATTGAGCGTCCAAGTTTAAATGATAGTCATTTGTTAGTAATAACTGCAATTGGCTGCTTAACATGCCTTCCATAAGATTGATAACGCATTTTTACCACTAACGGGCACCCATCCAATTCTTGACCGGCCAACGTAGTTCAAATAAGGTCATCGAAAATTAACCTAAATCACGGGTATATGCGTATTTAGAAATTTTCGATTAAGCCATATGAATGATTACTGAACTGATCTACGATTTTAAACTAATACTATCGCGGAATGTACACAATATGTTATATAACGGGTACTCACGATTAACGAGTTTTAATTGCCGATATTTCGATCCAGTTGCATGGCTCGTGGCCACGGCGAAACACGCTCGTTGAACTTAAAAAGCGTTGATCGCTGTCTGTGCATGGAATATACATACATATATGACAAAAAGTATTATTACGAATCTCTATTAATGCAATAGAAACGATAACAATAGTTGTCAGAATTGTTTACATTGAAAACAGTAAAAAGATTTAACTTTTAAGTCTCTGCGTTAATGCGCGCTAATCTCAGAATCGGCTTAATTAATTTCGAGGCGTTTCTCACCAATATTTTGCAGGAAGCTTTACTTAAAATATGGTATGTATAGGAATATAGGGGGCGCTACGGGCATCAGAAGCGATACTGCAGGGATTTAACGAAATATAAAGTTAAGTGTCTAATCAATTAAACTATTACAGCAAGTCAGCAATCTAGTGGTCAAATCAAAAGGTGATAGAGCCGTTAGCGCTCGCCCGGGGCGGCACCACCGCCACCCTCATAACCCGCCGTAAAGCAATGTTCTTCATGTATTGTGTTTCAGTTGGGAAGGTGTTGTTGCCGGATACACATTATTGGAAGCGACCATCTTAGTCCTAAAGAGTAGGAACGCATCCGCGTCCATTCTTAAATAGTACTTCTGTTCTATTTGAGATTGGACGTGGTTGTCCATGGGCTGTAGTGAGCACTTGCACCGCTTGCCCGATTCTTACTCTTATATAATAAAAAAATGTTATAAAGTTGCAATAAATTTTCCATAACTTGTGGAATCTTATAGCAGTCTTAAATGTTTAATATTCCATTTATACTTTGTTACATATCGTTAATATATTTATGTTTCAAGTTCTTGCGTAAAAGCCTCCGGTCATCAAGTAAATAGTAATAAATATTAAGAAGCAGTTAACATTAAGACATTGGACATTGATAGATTAGGTATTTCGAATTTAATTTTATCAATGTCACGTTTGTGCTTTTATGTTAGTAGAGCAGCGATCGAGCGTGTAGGCCACCTGATATAAAGCGGATGTTGCAGACCATTGACATTCACATACAATCTCAAATATGACCGATATAAAATTTCATCCCTTATCATAGGGGACTATTAAATAGCACATGTAAATGTGTTATTTAATGTCCAATTTAAAATGGTACATACGAGAATATACCTTCCACAAAATATATATATGCGGCAACATACTTAAAAATGTAACCGATGTGAATTTTAAAATCTTCGCCTATTTTGAAGTTGGTTCAAAAAACAATTTTAATCAATATCTTGTCATATTTTGTACATTGTACATCTATATAATTTTGTTTTTATTACCATAATTATAGTTTTTTATGTAGAAAAAACGCATTTTCTCATTTTTGTCTGTTACTTTGTTCGAGGTAATTTCCGAAATGGCTGAACTGCTTTCAACGTGATTTTAACAGGCAGATAGCTGGTGTTATAAGGAGTAACTTGAGTAATATTTGTTGTAGGAAAATTTCAGCGTTTTTACTAAAAATAAAATATATAAAATGCAATATGGCTGGATTGGTTGTCATGGGGTTGTGACTGACAGATGTTATAAGGAGAAACTAACGCTGCTTTTATTTAAGACCACGCAAACACAGCCGCGGAGACAGCTAATATATAATATTTACGCTAGCGCAATGATGACATGTATTATTTATGCAACACAAGATTACTAAGAATATACCAATACGTCTGTTCTTTCATTAATCGATGTCAAGAGTTGTCCAAACATATTTCACGTAGCAGTGAAATCTCGATCTCAGAAATTGATACAGACACATCGCTGGTAATTTCACAATAAACAGAATAATTAAAGACGGTGGACATTTGCACAAATGGAAATTAAAACTTTCACAAATGTGAACTTTCGCGTGTATTTTTTGTATTCGCATCTTTAAATTATTGTGACAAATTGCATCATTTTTATGATTGACTACAGATAGGATTATATTCCTATACAAACTTGACTATAGATCCATGAACATCAACGGGCTTATTATTAACAGCAGTGGGCTTGACAGAGTAACGAGGCTTGGATTCCAGATTCAGTTATAGCAGACATATTAAATATTGTCCATTTTGGTGCTAAGTTGATCGGTGCACCACCTTGCATTCCACTTCATCATCATCATTATCATCATCATCTCAGCCTTTTTACGTCCGCTGCTCGTCATAGACCTCCCTTATAGATCCCCAACACGACAAATCTTGTGCGATTTGCTCACAACTACCGCCTCATAATCCGCCGTGAAGCATTTCTAGTGTTTTGGTTGGATAGGTGACATCGCCGGTTACACTTACAAACGAGACGATTATCTTATTCCAAAAAGAGTAGCCATGCATCTTTGAAGCGGACTTCTGTTCTGTTTAAGGTTTCATGTGGATGTGCCATGAGTGTAGCGGTCACTAAACACTACGTGAGTTTTATGTTCGTTTGCTATAATTTGACAAAAATATCAATGACAGTCAAGTAGATTGCAAGCTTGTTCGCCACTTGAGAACACATCTAGCAGAACTGGTTTAGGCTGATCAGAAAATTATTTGAAACTACCTTTTTCACGCGGTTATGCACGTGTGGAAGTTCACATTATAATACATTAAAATAAAGCACTCAGCTCTACTTTACCCTGTCCATACAGGATAAAATTTGTAGCAAATCTATATTATAATAAAAAATAACAATTTTTCATCTTGTATATGCCTTATTCTTTTATTGTTGTACACACGTATAGTTCATTATAATGATAGAATTTCCAAAATTCCATTCTCAGTGTTCAATTACGTGAGATAAATATCTACAAAAGTTTAGCGTAATACTCGTAAATTCAGCGTTTTCAACTTCGCGTGAAACTCTGGATCATTCTGACTGACCTTACTGTTGTATATATGGATGACATCATTGGTATCATATCAGGTCATATGTGCCACGTCAATGCGAATCGCACATCAACAGGTAGGTGTAACAGGTGTCAACATTAGGCAATTTTAAGACTAACGCGTTATAGTAGCTGAGCGAAATCGAAAGTGGACCTGTGAAAACCTGTTGAGTGCAAATAAACAGAGAAGCCACAGAGAAGCCACAGAATATCGAGATACGACCGCAACACGTGGATGAACTGTAGATTCAAGTGTTTACCCGGTTTGCTTTAACGGTACTGTGGCTTTTTTGAGGATATATATCTTAGACATCAAGGTTTCTTAGACATCAAGTAATTTGTACGGGGTAGCACCATTGCTACCCTTATAATCCGCCTTCATTTGTCAATCAATTGTTATGATTTCGTTGGAAAAATGCTTATGCCAAGTATACTTAAAAACAAGGCCATCTGAAATACAGGCAGTCACCACTGATACAGCTTCTACTAATACTAGAAATCCGAAGTACCACCTTAAGCCTTCTCTTCGGTTTAAGTTGTTTACTTCACTTCTTTTAAAGATGGTAGAGTCGTAAGAGCGCGCTGGGGGCGCCCCCACCGTTATCCACATACCCCGCCGTAAAGCAACATGTTCTTCATGTATTGTGTATTGTGTTTCAGTTGGGGAGGTGTCGTTGCCGGATACACATTATTGGAGGCGACTATCTAAGTCCTCAAGAGTAGGAACGCATCCTCATCCATCCTTAAATAGAACTTCTGTTCTATTTGAGATTTCACGTGGTTGTCTATGGACTGCAGTGACCACTTAACATCACGTGGCCTGCATACCCGTTTGTTACTCTTTCACTATAAAAAAAAACTTCTGTGAGAGATGTGGATGTCTGTAGTCTGTAGTAACCATTTAACATCAGGTAATCTGCAAGCTCGTTTACTACTCGTTTGCCTGGGAAATAACCGCCACCATATGTGTTTATAACTCGAAGTAATTCTTGCTTGTTTGTAGAATGGTAACGTTGCCGGTTCACTTACATATGAGGCGACCATCACAACTTTAGCAGTAGGAATGCATGCACTTTAGCTGGACCTCGTCTATACGTACTTAGTTACAGATGTCGACCTAAGGACCTACTAGGTACAGACCTATGGAGCCGAAATTCTCAGCATGTTAATAACAGAACTATACTTGGTATTTCGCTACATGACATCGTAGTAGCTCTCAAGTGAACAGGCTACAGGCTAAAGTGGCAGTGCCTAGGCCACATTGCTTGAAGGACGAACAACCGATGGGGCAGAACCACGTCTGGAGAAAACGAGCACAGGGTATCCCCAATCAGGTGGACCGACGACCTGATAAGGATAGCGGGAAACCGCGGGATGCAGAAGGCACTGAACCGGTCTGAGTGGCGTCATCTAGGGAGGCCTATGTCTAGCAGTGGACACATAATAAGGCTAATGGATGGACACATATCCATGAACGGTATTAACCACCTAACACCAGGTGGACAATATGTCTGTGTGCAGCTTAAATTTCATAACAAAATCATATTCGCACGAAACTTAAAGTTTATAGTTTGACTATACATAACCCAGTCATCTCTTACGCACTGATTCGTTGCATAGTAAATTGCAAAATAAAAAAATTGGAGCACGATTCTTTCAAATTAGCAAAACAGTTAGCCAACCTCGACATCGGACTTAGATACAGAGCTGAAAAGAAATAGAAATGATTTTGTTTATTGATGCGTTTTCTTGCACGGGTTGGTTTGCTCTGGAATTTTTATTTGGCCTATTGCATGTAAAAACGATGTCTTAGGTTTTTATTTTTATGCTGCTTTAAACTTTTTATGTCTAACTATTCAGCTGCTAATTCTTACCACAACTGGATAGAACCTGGAGCGTAGAGTATGCTCAAAGTTTCCTCTTATTGGAGCAACGTGGAGCAGCGTGGAGTATGCTCCACTTTGCCAAAATGCCCGTAGGTGGAAATATGACTTAGTGATTAACACATCTGCCGCATATTTCCTATCCGATAAGGACCCAATAATTGGCGACTGATATATCGATACATATTAAGCTTGATTGCTTAACGTTGTCTTCGCAGACATCCGGTCCTCCAAGGCGTTTGAGTTTGCTAATAGCGGTAATCAATCAAAATTCCAACTGCATACTAGTTTCAAATGTTTCAATCCATACAGGACGCGGGATTATGCCCAAAAATATTTCTTATTGATTTTAATATACGTGTGATACATGCAGTATATATGTTAGTCTGTAAGGTATTTATACTGTGGGCCTCTGTACTCAATTATACTATTTTCTATGTTTGTTTATATTGCCCGAAATAAAAAAATGTCTCCGAGAAATGTTTTCGAAACTGATTTGCAACAAACATTTTGTCATTTCTTATAGAACCCTTACACTGCGGTGTTTGATGAAGCAAATTCTAATTGAACTATCTAGAATGATCAGCAATAATCTATAATTGATTATCGTTACGTGTGAAGAGGTAAACGTTAAAATAGCCAAGGTTAAGAGCCCATCAAATGTAGAGTAACCTTAACCCGCATAGTTTTATATGAAAATCATGTGTCTTGAATTAAATTTAATGTTAATTCTGGTTTGGGCCATGGGTTTGAACTTTGGATGATTTAACAAAAATGTGAAGGATAATTATATCGAATGTTATATATTTAAAGTCATATTCATTAAGTAGGGCTACCAATCCGGTTTTTAATGTAATCTGAAGTTCTTTAGAAATGACATAAAAAATTACCACATAATATTTATCAATGAATTAGTGACTATATTTAGTTAATAGTTTCAATTAAATAAATTAAACACAACGCCGATATTAGCATAGTTCTAAAACAAAAATAGTATGTATGACTTTAACGTAACGTCAATGCGTAATATTTGCTATTTTACTATGTATCTAGTACTCACGATTAACGAATTTTTATTTTTGATTGCCGATTAAAATCAAAAAGACTTTAATTTGTTTGTAAGTTATTTAATTTACGTGACAAATATTAATAAAATTATTAATTAGTATATATTTATTTAATTTATGTAGGTTTTGCATTTGCATTTGAAAATTTAGCAACGTTAACATCATTTTGAAATTAATAACAATTTTTTATTGAATGTGTTGGCACTACATACATAAATAAATTAATAAATAATTAAGAAAACTCTCATAACCCCGTTGCCCATGAATATGTTGATAGGTTAACAAAGAAGTGTCATAAGTATATTATACAATCGCGAATAGAGCTTTCATTGCATTTTGCAAGGGTCAGGTCCGGTCAGACCAAATCATTAATATCGAAAAATCGACCAAATTACGAAAACGAGTTTTTGCAAATGGTAGCAATTATTGACGCTGTTTTAATTTCTCCATGTTAATTGACAGATTGCAGCTGAAACGCGCTTAGCTCTTGTTTATGCAGATCGAAACAGATTCGCTAAGTTAAGCATTATCGGGCGCGGTTGAAAATTGGACGGGTGACTATATACCGTAGGCAACGACTCTTTTGTTCGATTTAAAATATATACCCTAAAACCTGCTTCGAAATATCAGCTATTAAATAAGCGTTAATCGTGAGTACCCGTTATATAGTAAACGAACTCGTTTGTTATTTTGCAAACTATAATTAGATTTATGTGACCGCGGTCGTTGTGGTCGCGGATAAGTGGAACGTCCCCATAGTGACATAACCTCTGACCGACACAATGCGAGACGAAAGTAAGAGTAACAAATGACTAAAAACCGGAACTATAGAAACGTCATTTGGATAACATCTTACCGCCAGACGTATTCACATGCAAATAAATAATCTTCTTTAGGCTTCGACTGAGGCCTTTGACTATAGGTCGTTGGTGAACTGTTGCGTACATAAGATCTTAATCAGATTAACTTTTAAAACTCTAAAGGTTTACTTGGCTTTGTAATATGATTTCTATAGGTCATTGCAAAATCGTAAGCACAATATGCTTTTTTATGAATTAAAAATATGTTTACGGAGACCTTAGCGAAAATCCAATGTACAGTTAGCCGGTTTTTAATATGATAAAATTTGACGATTACAATAGGTATTTCTCTTAAGTTTTAATTAGTAATGACTAAATTTTGTAGTAGACATTAAATATTGCTATGACATAAACGTATTTATAAAATTAAGTAATAGAATAAATTAAAACTTTTAGGTTTAACCCTACAAAAAAGTAATTAAAATATTAAAGAGTTGATGAAGGAACTCTCACATTAGCTTAAGGCCAGTATGTAAATTAAACATTAAAAAATCGCTTAAAACTTACATAAAACACGAGAAATTATATTTAATTTTACAACCGCTCGTGAGTAGTTTCTCTAATTATTAAACGAAATAGCTTCTGTGTTTTGGATGTTAAATTTTTGTAATATCGTGATAGTGTTTCGAAATCAGTCTTTATCCACTTGTTCGAACTTAAAAGATTTACTGTAAAGATTCTTTCGCCGACTCTTTTCCAAAACGAAACACCTTACAAGTAGATGGTAATTTATTGACGTTAAAAAAAAGTGCTGTAAAGAATCTTGAATAAAAATTGAATAAATTGAATAAAAATACTATTTTGATTTTATTTACATAAGCGAGAAATCATTTCGGTAAAAGAAAATATGATCTCCGTGACGGAGACTATTGACTTCGGATTCTGTCCGGTTTGAAATCGTACCTAGTAATCCCTACATCACAAACGATAGTTTTGGATTCAATTTAAAGCATGGCAGAATCTTCTTTGTTTAATTGAGATTTTTTTTTCGAGAATGTGGTATCCTTGATGGTTATTGGTCAGTGCCGCCTCTTGATACCTGTATTCAATTCCAAATACATGAGGTAAACGATAGCGATTTCGTATCTTGACTAAAATAGAGATAAATATTAAATCTATAATTAAACTAAATCTTTAATAATTTAATAAATAATTAATAATTAGAAAATTATTACCTCCACATTGTAATGAAAACCTTGATACCAAGTAGTGCCGGGAAGTTATCGTCACCGCCCTAAAACTGCCGTAATATATTGAGAGTAAAATATCTAGGAAACTACGAGTAAAGTAAACATAGAACCTTAGAAGCAAAGCATATACACATAGACGCATGCGTGCACGCAAGTCCTGCTTAAGGCACGTGGATATAAGATCGTGTCACATGTAGTTTACTTAAAATTTGAAATTTTATGTTATTTAAAAACAATATTGTAATATACAAAATTAATCATTATAATTATATGTTACTTTCATTTAACTATCACATTTCAATGGAAATCATTTCAAAAACTAGTTTATTTAAAAGTCAGATGCTCTTAATAAAAAATAACACATATTTTTAAATGAAATGTTGTGAATTTTGAACGGAAATGATTACAGCGAGAGAGTGATGGAAATCCTTAACGGTATTGTTTCTTCCATGTCGTACGTATTATATCGTATGTATTATAATATATATTACTATGTATAAGTTAGAACTTAGCGATCAATGATATTAACTTATAGATATGAAAAACCTCTTTCAAGCGACTCTTTTCTTGCCCTTAGAGACAGCTATGCACCTGTTAACAGGTGGTAGAAATATATAGTAGAAAATATAATTATGGTACAAGAAATAAGGATAAATTATACCGCGTTATCGACTAAGTAAGTTATGTCATTATTTTATGGGCAACAGTATTCGCTTCTACAATAAAATCATTATTAATTTATCAGATAAAAAGTTTAAATCTATTATTAAAATAAATCTTTTAAAGAATGCTTATTATAATTTAAAGTATTACTTAAATAATAAGAAGATTTAATGTAGATATGAAATATTTAATTAACACATTGTTTCAAATTGTCTTGTATAGTTTGTGATTATTTTAAAATTTGCATAACTATGAAGCAAACAAATGAAGTTTATTTCCTAACTTCTTCTCCATAACGAAACATTTTTCAAAACGGTGGTATTTATTTTTAAACAAAACGATTTCCGTATAATCTTTGAATAAATAACATATGACTTTAACTTAGATCACCCGAGGAGATACTGCTACCACCTCATAATCCGCCGTAAATTAATGCTTTGTTGAAACATTCTTAAACAGCAATCTATACAAACCGTGTAAATTGTTCAAGAAGACCCGTAACCACATAATACTCGTAATGTTACGATAGATACACTGTTCACTTTATCATTATTCACCGCTAACTGTGATAGATACTTTTTTATATCCATATATGTCTTTACGAGGGAAGTTTTTCGAGCATGCTTTGACAGTATCGAGACATTCCGGCCCAACTAGTTTGGCACACGTAATCATACCGCCAAGTAAATAACAAACAGAGCGTGATACCTTTAAGTAAATTGAGGGCAATTTTGTGTCTAAAATAAACATTAAATTAAATTAGATTTTAGGAGAGCTCCAATAAAATCTCAACTTTGGCTAAGAAAATAACAAAATATTCATATGTAGACCATTGTGGTCAAAAACATATTTTAATAAATAAATAATATAGTAAATAAATAATATATGAGTGTATTTAACTTGAATAAATAATAATTATAATTTAAGAAACGTCGTGAGGTAAGCAATATGTCTGGGAGCTTTCCATGATGCCAAAGGTAAAATTATAAAATTAATGTATATAACTTGAATAAATATTAATTATTTTAATTAAAGAAAAGTCGTGAGGTAACGAAATCCAAAACTCCCAAACGTGTGTTTAAGAGTTTTGCATGATACCAAAGGTAAAATTCTAAAGTGATATGTGTAGCTAGAATATATAATTAAAGAAAAGTCGTGGGTTAACCAACACATCTGGTAGTTTTCCATAATGCCAAAGGTGCGTGATGTCTTTCAACGCATGTATCCACAGTAATGGACTGTCCTTAACCCTTTACCTTCAATAGAAGGCGAATAATAATTCAAGTTGCGCTATCTGGTGCAAACAAGGGGGGCATGAGTAACAATTTACTGCTATAGCATTGATTGGACGGAAGGAAATTTGTTTCCAAATGATCCATCTGATTTCAAATAATGTATTAAAAAGAGATGTTAATAATCATATATTATAACCGGTTTGATAAACATATTTGGATTGAGACACCAAAATGTAATAATTGAAAATAAATCATTAAATTATAGACGGGGATATTTCTTTTTATTTTTCCGTTAAGTAAATAAAACGTATTTTAAGGCCGTTTTTTAAAAGTCTTTCGCGTTTATTTTGTTCTGCATTCAAAATTAAAACATCCTGCTTAAACTGTGTCCAAAATGTCAAAATAGACAGGTAACATTAGTGTTCTGTGACTGAACACAGGAAATTAATGCACATTGACATTGATGCTATGAAAACTGGACAGGTAATGCTAAAAATTATATCATAACATTATTATAAGGTTTTATTATTGCCATTAGACAACAAAATTATTATAATTATAACTAAAGTTAAAAAATATAGAACAGGGGAAAATAGGTTGAAATAATATTTTTAGAATGTCAACTTTTAGTAATTTTACCTTTTTTATAAAAGTGTAGTTCGGTGGTGTTGGTTAGATTCTCTGTTGGCTTTCTTAGAATAAAAGCCTTAAAGCTCTACGTTTTAAGGTAACGACATTTTTTTTTAGCTTCTGATTAGCTTTGTACTGCGACTTTGATTTACAATTTATAAACGGTCGGTTTGACGCTGCGTCGCAACCGCGGCGTGCGACATGCTCGTCTGCGCCGCCTGCCCATCCTCTGAAAATGGAGCGACCGATAAAAAAGGTAACGAATTATAAAAAAGCGGAGGCGCACAATCGCGAGCGCGGACGTGTGGGTGGTGGGCGAAATGAAATGAAATAATGAAAAAAATGGGCAAAAAGTAGTACAAACATGCATTGTCCTGGCCGCCCAACCCCCTTAATGAGTGGGGGACCGCCCGTACGCGACGTGTGCCCGAAGTGGCTGATTATCACCTGATTCTATCAGTAGTGTATGGAATGTGAACATCTACATTCGCACCCAAGCAGCGCCTGTTTGTAAAAGGCTAATCGTGCTTCGTCTATGCTAATGAATCTTTGAACGCAAGAATGATTCTAACAAACCGGTATTGTACGTTTTAATCAATGTTTTAGTACTTAACAAGATAATTTTAGTAATGCTTTATGTCCTTTTAAAATAGGCATTTAGAAATCAGAACTCATTAGCTTAACATTTATAATCCTATTCGTCTCGTTGACGCAAGATTTATGTCAGGTTACAAATTCTTTTTTAAACTTTTTAAAAATAGATACCATAGGTTTATTCTATTAATATATTAATATACGTATCTTAGCATAACATTGTTAAAGCTAAACCCCCAATGAGGTGAGCGAAACGCAGAAAGAATCGTTTCTTTGTTAGCCCTGTTTCCTCTTTCACTCTCTTCATATTTACTCCGGTCGTTTGTTCAAAGGATGCGATACGCAAGTAAACCGCAACAAAGCGGAACTCCCTTCGACTTTTTCCCGCAAAACTCTAGAACACTTACAGCACCCGAGTTTAGCCGAAGGCATCGTTTTCTACACGATCAACGCGATCACACGTATTAGGCATCAAAAACAGCGTCCGAAATTAATTTGTTTATACGAAACAAAGGTAGGCGCTGGCTGCATGCACCCATGCTTCACCCACCTCCCGAAAAAAAAGGAAAAAAATACGAAAAAGGGGGGCGTTGGGGAGAGTTCCCACACCCCCTCGCGGCGCGATCGGCATCAAGCTTCTTTTTTTAATCGCGTCGTATTCAGCATGGTCGTTTTTGGTAAGCACACACTGCGCGTTGCCTATTTTCCAATTTAGATTGCTTTGTATTACCGTCTGAGCGATGCGCAATAGTTTTTGAGGCTCGTGACATGTGAGCGCCGGAAATTAAATTCTGTGTAAAATAAAAACCGGCCTCGGTTTTTGGAGGATTTTCCCAAAATTTTCCCCCGGTTGGTGAGACCCTTGATCTTGCTTAAAGCCTTTTTTGTGCGCGCTCATTCATACATCACGATTTCATTAGCTGCGTTGATTGAATGCCGATTTTGTCAAGAGTATTCCGCATATGTTTTGTTTTGGATTTTGTTTGTAGTTTGAATCGTTTTCAGCTATTTTATTTTAGTTGCATAGCTGTATTATACTCCGGTTTAAAAATTTACGTTTAAATTCATAGATAGTTAAATGACAATAGATGAAAAATGTCTTTAATTTCAGTAATACAAATTATCACCTACTGTAAGCCATAATTATATCGTTAAATTAAATATATCCATCTGCCTAAAGTTTTCTATGTTTAAAAGTAAACAGACACAATTTATTAATATTTTAGGCAACATTCAAATTTAACAGTACATAACTTACATGTTAAAGGTAGTAGGACTATATTTTGACTGAGGAGGTACCACCGTCGACACGCCTTTAAGCAACTCTTGTGTGTTACTGAGAGAGGTACGATTACAGGCGTAGCCGTTTGCCGGTAGAGTAGCAACACAACTACGTACAACCTTAGATGGGTCCTCAGTTCTTTTTGATGTTGTATGTCGGTGTCCATACGCTGCAGCGAATATTTAACAGTATCAAGTTATCAATACACATTTGATACTATTCCTACTGAGAAAAAAAATGCTTTGCTAATTCTGTTATCTCAAAGATTAAAATCAGTAGGAACTGTAAATAAAGTAGCACTAGAAACTATTCACTGACTTCAAAGTTCAGACCGCTGGAGTCACGTTTGAAAATATTTATCTACAACCCATATCAAATTTATTTATCTAATGTTAAACGTTACTTGATTTTAATATCAAATTGCTTTCTAGTAGGTGCACTATTTTAGTGTTTTATCAGTATTCGTCGTAATTCGTTTCGTCGTAATTCGTTTCAACGTAGTAAGGGATCAGGCCCGTAGAAGAGCGACGTCTGTCTGTTTATAATCTACACCCACTGCGGTCACCAAAACTCATGTCCAAGTAAGGTGACTATGGAAAAAACTCACCAAGGGCATCCAATAGTTCAATTAAAGGCCTCCAGTCCTAGCGGTCCCGCTATTCCTGACTACGGAGTCCGTCACGGTAACGGCGGATTAGGATGCGCTAAGAATCTCCGGCAAAGATTTTACTCTCGAAAACTATGACCAATTTATATGTATATATATATGTAAATAAACCGGAAACCACACCTTGGTCTGGCGATGGATCACAGTTCCTAATAACTTGCAAAGATGTTAAAGCAAGCTCAGATAGGATTTCAGTCGTGTTTGTGGTTGTAATTGGATGTCTATGGGCAACTACATAACAACGGGTGTTTTGAATCTTCGTTTACTACTTTTCTCACATAAAAAATTATTCCTTCCTGTCAAATTGTAATATAGTTCTAACTTGCAATGTTATGTAAATCCAACCTTTTCTGCAATAGTTAGATAGATATGCAAAATACGTTTCACAACGCAGACCAATAACTCAAGTATCAAAATTCGCTGATAATTAGCGAGTAAGGTAATAAATATGGCCAAGACGATTATTAACTGACGACGGCTAATCACAAGCGCTAGCCGCCGCTAAAACTTGAGACTGCAAATAAATAATTATCAAGTAATTACAATGACGGCAATTACGATTTATCATTGTAATGTGAGATCCCGCTGTTATATTCCATTCCATTATTGTTTCCATTACTGTCCATAGCTTTCTTCATGAGAAGGATAAAGCTAAAGTGACAAATCCTATTGAAAAGGTTGTATACTATTGAATCTGAATAATTATCAAGTTATTACAATAACGGCAAATTACGATTAATCATTGTAATGTAAAATTTCGCTGTTATACCAATCCTTTACTAAAGGAGAACTCTAAGACAGGTTTCTTCACCGCCTCAAATCCTAATTTCCATCTCCGTATATCGCGATTTCTTTAAAAATATCGTTCACAAATAATAACTTAAATTAATGGAGCAACTGTAGCTGGAGTCATTGTACATTATATGAGATTTTCATTTTAGTAATATTTGATTACATAATGTGCTTTTTAACACAGTGTTTGTTTAGTAATCAGTATAAATATATAATACAAGATTTATTTATGACATTTTTTAAGTGTTCCATTTTTTTCTTTTTGTTTATGACGCTCTATTATTTATTTATGTCATATGTGCTGCTGAACAATATGTACACACAAATGAAAGGGTTTTCTTTTTATTTCTTTTTTTTTTCTTAAAATATCATCACATAAGCAAAAATAGCACTCAATGTACCTTAATTGTCTTAGCCTTAATCCAAGGTTATTAATTATTAAAATATCCAACGCAACCTCAACATAAACCTTTAAGGTACTCGTAAAACTTGACAATCATAAAACTGTCACGTCCACATTATGATTATTGTCCGCGGTCCGAGGTGTTCGTGGTCGGCGCCCGAGGCCACGCCGGTTTTCTGCACCCCCATGTAATTAAAATGCACACTTACTTGTAATTAGAGAGTCGTACAAAGAATCGTTTCGAAAGGAAGGAGATAATATCTTTTACTAAACCATGAAGTTACAAATGAGCTATGAACGCGGCTTATTAAGTAGAATTATATAATTATGTACTGATCTTTCGGTTATTATTCATTTGGAGTGTAATGATAATTTCGTTGCAGGCGAGAAGTTGATGATTCATGTTATCATTAATTATCATTCCATATCATATCATAAAGTATGTGTTCTCGATTAACTTGTTTTGAAACATCTTTTAGCCATGGAACTGGTTCAAAATATCGGCAATCAAAAATCATAAATCGTGAATACTTGGTGATATTTAAATGTATGTGTGATATTTAAAATCATTTTTCAGACTTTCTAACAGCTAGAAGTTTTCACATACATTCGTAAGTATTAAATTAGCGTAACTTTTGTATTTGTAGACCGGTTGAAGTGAAACACTCAATATTAAGTGAATCTAACTGCTATATATTAGTAAAAATCGCACTGAAATCAGTTAAGTCGAAATTAGCGTGCACGAACACACAGACGAGCAGATAAATATTCTAACAAGTATTGTTTTGGATTCTACAGCGTTTACAAAGACACCTAATAATAATTTCTCTTATATATCTGCTACGTGAAGACAGCGATCATTTACAATTGTCTTATTTTTATAAACTAAAATAGTTTCTCTTACATGTTATTTTCCACTTGACGTTGTATGATCTCTACCCATGGACATCTACTTCCAATCTAAAATAGAACTACGGTTCCACCTACCGTCGTGCAGATGCGTTGCGTCTCCTGAGGACTGATGGTCGTCCCACTTGTAAGTGTAGCCGGCAACCGTACCTCTCCAAACAAAACACAAGTCGTGATTTAGGGTGGATTATGAGCGCATTGGTACTTCCCCGATCGAACTGTAGTATTACCTTCATGTATAGACTATACAAACATGTATAGCGTAAAATCAAACCAGGGTAACCAGGGTAGGTTTGTATAGTCTTTTTTGACAAGTCTTAATTAAAAATGTTCATAATTACAATTAGTAACAATAATTTATATTAAATGTAATTTAAAATACAAACAATAATTGTAACAAAAATATGTCCTTATCTTGTTACGATGATAAAAGCACTAACCACTTTCAACTGATTGAAATAAATTCCCCTCCATAATTATCCGAGTTCCTTCACTCTAAGAAGGTCATTTTATAGATTGTTTTCGCCGAGCTATCACGAGCTACGAACTTTATAGAGGGCTCGAGAACATTCTATTAAAATTCAGTGTTTTGATTATACTTAAAATCTTTAATCACAGGAAAGAGTAAAGTGACCTAAAGTTGCAATATCAACTGCAAAATTTGTCAATAGCGTCCACGACACAGAGAATTCTAGTTATGAGTTATTAATGTAGAATTTTTTTTTTATTCACTTAGAAAGGGAAAAATATTTGCATGAAGCATCTTTAGTATCATTATTAAAATTCGTTATTTAAATACTTGGGTGTGTAACTTTTTTTGTACCTATTTTATTTAGCTCTTTCCTATTTAATATCTTTATTACATGGAATATTTATCGGGAGTAGATCGGAAAGTTCGAAACAGATGTCATATTCAAATATTGAAGTGTTTATTCTTTTCAAATTTGGTATTTGCACCTTAAACACAGAGATTTGTAGTCTATACTTATAGATAGCGCTATTAATTATTTATTTTCTTATTAATTAATTCAAAAAGGTTACAATATTTGCATAAATAATCTTTAGTATTGTTATTAAATTCCTTATGAAATATTAAGATGTTTAGCTTCTTTAATTGTCATTCGCAGACAAAACACAGAGATTTGTAGTCTATATTTGCAGATAGCACTATTAATTATTTATTTTCTTATTATTAAACATAAAAACTCAAATATTTGCATAAACAATCTTTACTACTCTAACGTCTCAAGGATAGCTCTAGACGGTACAGTCGCGCGATATAAATGCGACTCATTAATCAGCGTAATTAGATCATTACCGCGGATAGAGTTACCCGGACCACTATCGCCAGGGCTTTAGCGTCTTCAACGATGATGGAAAAAGTTTAATGACGCTACACAGTACTTGTGTACTTGATAATGTATTTTAATTAGCGCTAGTTCTGTTTTGTTAACCGAATTAAGTTTTAGAGTAATTGTTTCCTGTTTTCTTGAAAAATGTACGAGCAAAGAAAGTAGGCCACGTGATGTTAAGTGGTCAATAATACCGTGGAATGCATTCGCTATAACAATAAAATACGGGATAATGTTACAAGTCTACCAGAAAAGAAGTTTAAATTCGTTATAAATATATTACTCCCAAGATTGCTTAAATGATGAAGGTAGGAGAACTATAGTTCGAGTGGGGAGGTACCATCACCGCCCTCGTAATCCACCCTAAAGCATTACTTATGTTTCGGTTGGAGAGGTGCGGTTGCCGGCTACACTTTGAAGGCGAACATCTAGCCCTCAGTAGCAACGCATCTACGTTCGAGCTCAGATAGGACTTCTGTTGTGTTTGTGGTTGTACGCGGATGTCTATAGGCTGCAACTGCTTACATCAGGTTTGTATGCTCGTTTGCTACTCTTCTCAGATAAAAAAAATTAAATATATGGTTAAAATAGTGTTTTTACATCATAATTTTTTATATTTCTTTAGATTAGGTTAGTGCAGTATTTTTACTCGCGACATCAATTTAAAAGATATATGATATATCAAAATACATTTTATATCTCTAAGAATATTTCTAGACGTTTAATATGTCTCGTAAACAATCTTTCTAAGCGAACGGTTCGAAAGTTCTCAAAGCAGTGCATTGATAGAATTTAAAGATAAGCATAATTATAATGAATTTATCATAATTGCACGGGCAAACCCGGTATGGAATGATCTATTATGGTTAATTTTATGCTAATTACACTATGAATAAAATTTGCACAACACAGAGGTAGGTATCTCTGTTCCGTTGATTACATGTTACTTTATACTGATGATAAATAAGACTGCGAAATGTTTACATATTCTAAACGAATTATGACGGAATGTATACATTTTACTATATACTGGGTTTTTTATGTGAGAAGAGTTGCAAATGAGCATGCAAACCATCTAATGTTATAGAGTCGCAGCCCATAGACATCCATGTACAACCACAGACACGTCTGAAATCCTATCTGAGCTAGAACGTAGATGCGTTGCTACTCCTGAGACTAAGATGGTCGCTTCGCTTCAAAGTGTAGCCGACTACCGCACCTGTCTACTTGAAACACAAGTAATGCTTTACGGCGGATTATGAGGGCGGCGGTTGTACCTTCCCGGTCGAACTATTGTTCGCCCACGTGCAAAGGATACTCACGATTACCGATTTTTGAATCTTGATTGCCGATATTTTGAACCAGTCGCATGTCTTGTGGTTACAGCTAAACAGATTTAGATATCGACAGTCAAAATCGTAAATCAGTACCCTACATAATAAAATGTAAATTGTAAATTTCCCGAGTTTAAAATCATGTCTTGTCTTGGATGGAGGGGTGCGGTTGTCTACATTTAAAAGCCACAAGCCATGTAAATGGTTCGAAATATTGGCAATAAAACTCACCATGGTTTCGCCGTGACCACGAGCCGTTTAACTGGTTCGACGTATTGAAAATCAATAATCAAATATCGTGAGTATTCTGTACATAGTAAAATGTTTTGATATTCGTTTGACGTTTGAAGTACGTGACGTGACGTTTGGTATTCCTTTGACGATTTGACGTGACGTCCGATTCACGTTTTGATGAGGTGGCCAAGAATCTGTGTGGAGCTTTCATATACCAAATCGATGGAGACTGTTGACGCCCATGTAGTGAAGTCAGCCCATAGAAATTCACGCTAATGCGTCGCTTGGGTCCACAACTGTACCACAACGGGGTACCAACAGAGCCCGTCCCTCAAGGCCCGTCTCCCAATGATGCTGAGACGTCCTCCACTGTTGATGATCTATTAAACAAATTCATAATTTTAAAGTAGAATCTGCTCACTCATCCTGATTCAGATGATACTGATGTTCTCTACAACCATAGAAGGAGATCGAGGAGTTTATTAGGGAAAATCCCACATAACCCGGAATCGCTCCCAGGTTACTGAGATTAAAAAGTGTTTAAATAAATAAATAAAACATTAAATGATCCTAATGTTCCCTATAAGCACAGGAGATTGAGGAGATTAGTGGGTAACAATCCCACATAACCTAGAATCGCCCCTACGTTACCGAGTTTGAAATGTGTTTAAATAATTATATAAAATATTATGTGATTCAATTAGGACAAAATATCGAGGAGTTTAGTGGGAAAAATCGCACATAAACTGAAATCACTCTTACATTAACGATCTTGAAAAGTATTACGCGTTAACAACACACAGAGATCGAGGACTTTTTTGGGTAAACATCCTAGATAACCCGGGTTCGCCCCCACATTACCTCAGTAACTTTTTTGATTTGATTGAAAAGTTTTTAAATAAATAAATAAATAAATAAATAAAATATTTCATGATCCTGATGTTCTCTAAGCACAGGAGATCTAGGAGTTTAGTGGGGAAAAATCCCACATAAATGAAATTGAGCCCACGATTTAGTTACAAAGCTGTTACGAGACACAAAAAGGGTTATCATTGCGCGCGCACACAAAGAGTATATATTATTATATATACTTATTACTTGAGTATTCTCAAGTTAAAACAACATCAAGTAAGTAAGAATAAGTTTATCAGAATCATAATACGTGATTGTAAACATAATTGGCTGCTTATAATAATTTTTCCGCGTTCCTTACTCCGTCGGTCTCGTATCGAGCGGCTTAATTGGAACCGCTATGATTTATTATCGTTAATTTTATGATAATAAGAGTATGAATAATTTGCGGGAACTATTCTGCAAGCTATTGATATATGGTCCGACCAGGATGTTAGAGATAAACACCGCGAGCGAGAATGTCTAAGAAATTTGTGGGTCTATTCTTGGTTTGTTTGATTCTCTATAACGAATGTTCATTATCAACCTTCTATATTTAATCCCTTAGTTATTTAAAATGTTACTTATCAAGCGGATATGCTTAACCCTTTAGTTATGTAAGCAATTGTTAAATGTTTTTGTTTATTAAACTAGGTATATTTAAGTCTTTAGATATGAAGATTTTTAAACGATTGTTTAGTTAAATAATATTTTGATGACTTTCCGTTAGAATGTGACCAAATTATTATTTGTAATGTTAGTTATGAACAATCCTTTGCTTCTGTTAATAATTGTTATAGGAGTGTTTAGTTGCACAACTTTTTTGACACTTTCCAATGTTTGAGATTTTGATAAGTTATGAAAAGGATAGGGACATGCTTTAACATATCGAATATTACGTTTTTGACTATAGGTGCACATAACCAAGTAAGAACCGCTAATATCTAATTTTGAAAAATTAAGCTTGAGTTATAAAAAAGATCTCTCTTTGACACATATAAACAAGATTTTTATATATTATTAGGACTTAGAAGGACCATCAAGAAAATGGATGAACTTTACTAAATCATTTAAGTTGGTGCTATAAGACGATGTATACATATATGAGTAGATGATATAGCGATTTCGCCACAGGCAAACATCATTTTTTGTCACCAAACCACCTTGACATTCCAAAAAAGTTATAACAAAAGCATTAAACATGATTCACAATAAAAATTAAATTCTGCACGATACGTAACCACCTAACACATTTTTATTAAAAATAATTATACTAACACATCGTTGACCACATTCAAATTCAAATTTACTTGTGCATTAATAAAAACAAAAATAAAAAAACCGTATACAGTTAGCGCAATCCCACGAACAAATTCGATTACATCTGCGATTTATAAATTAAAATTTTCACACCGCGTTGCGAACGCATCGCAGAATAGCCCCCAGGCGCCGCGTATAGAACGGGAGCGGATTGTAATAAGTCGCCCGTAATTTATGTTACACGCAATTAAAGTAAGATTGTTGCGGCCTTTGCTTAGGTGACTGTCTCACGTAAGGATGGTAGCGAGTAGCGGTTTGGGAACGAGTAGCGAGGTCTTGGGAATGAGCGATCGTTTGCAGATAGTCTTAGATGGTTGAGAGAAGATAGAGCACTCTCGTCGTACGATTAGATGGAAGTGAGTAGGGACCGATGGGTGAAATGTCTTCGAATGGCGATTATGCCTGGGCAAAAAGAGCACAGGGTGTACCCCAACCCGGTGAACTGATGACCTGGATAACCGCTAAATGGCTTGATAAAACCGCTGGATAGCGGATAACCGCTAAATGCAGGCACAGAACCGGTCTGAGTGGCGGCACCTGGGGAAAGATTATGTTTAGCAGTGGATGCGTTAAAGCTGATGGATGGATGGATGAAGTAGGGAAGGTTATGATATATTTTAGACAGTGAAGGAACGTTTTGCGAAAAAGGCGTCCTAGTGTTGAGATGGAAATGAGTAACGAAAGTTTGGAGATATTTTGGACAGAGGGAAGTTTAAAAAAGCGCTCTCGTCTTCCTATGAAATGCGAGTGAGGATCGAAGGTATTGATGATATTCAAGACAGCGTAGGGAAGACTAGATAGGTTAGAAGACCATCAACCATCTTAGTTATCAGGAGTAGCAACGCATTCAGACCTCAAATAGTTAATCCTATTCGGTTGAAGATGTCGTTGTCAGCTACTTACAAAAACGACGATCACCTTAGTTCTCAGGAGTAGCGTCGCATCTGAGGTCTTAGAACACTTTTCTCTACATTAGATATGTGCTGACAATTCACGTAAATATTTTATTTTTAACATCTGTGTAGTATTCACGAATACACAGACTTAATGTCCGCCTTCAGTTTTGTAGCACCGACTTAAACACAGCACTTGTGTTCGCCCGTAATCCATAATTTGTACATACAACACAGGTGTGTACAAACCACAAGCATGTCGCTCCAAATAATACACAGCAGTGATAGATGTATACAAGCCACAAGCACTTTTCGCCGCGGAATACATAGCAATGTTGTACATCGTATGGAAAGTGTTAAAACTGGAAAGTGTTAAAAAGTGCTATTAGAATTTAAAAGAAATTTATCAATGACAAAGGAAAACAAGTCTGATTTATCTTACTTCATTAAACCTAACTTCTATTTTTAATTTAATTTTCTTATTTATTAAATCTAATCATTAACATTACTAAAAATAATGAAAACTGACATTACTGTGATGACAACGCCTACTAACCTAAAAATGATTTTGTACACCGGTTAAAGGTAGAATGAGCTGATCAAAATTTATTCTATTTCCTCCACCTTGTTATTTACCTTATTCAACAAAATAAATGAATATGAATATGAACAGTCGCTGAAAGTGTGACAAGTACCTTATTTGTAAAGTTGCTAGCTACTTGCTAGAGCAGGAGGTAGTGTTACTTTGTTTTGCAAAATATATAGCAATAATTAATTACACGTTCATTATTACCTTAAGTATTGTCTAGCGGATATTGCATATTGTAATTAAACTAGGCTTTTCATTAAGGCTCTATGATCTATATACTTATATTTAGGTGAAGCCTTTGGGTCATGGGAATCGAGCACCAAAATTCTACCTGAGCTCGAACGTAGATGCGTTGCTACTCCTGAGAACCAAGATAGTCGCCTCGCATTAAAGTGTAGCCGGCAACCGCACCTCTCCAACCGAAACACAAGAAATACTTTATTGTAAATTACGAGGGTGGCAGTGGTACCTCCCTCGAACTATAGTTCTCCCACCTGTAGTAACTAAGGATTTCTCCACGATTTCCCGTTAAAAACACCCTGTATAACATGTTAATACAGGTAACACATTTACCGTTTTGCAACCTTTAAAACACCTGATAACTTTCGTTAACTTGAGACTAGTTATAAAATCTAAAGCGAGATATCGCGGCTAATAAGTAATTTTATCTTAATTCCTACTTAAAGTCCTTAAACAGCATCAACTTGTATAAACGACGTAAGCGCAACTTTTTAACGAAGCAAAACGGACGTAAGCTCTATGACATAGAGTTCATTATTCATTGCAGAAAATTTGTGATATTCTTCTTAGTTATAACCGACGCAGGTTCCTGTCACTAAATAAGATTAAATGTATTCACGGATAATGTTTTTGCAATAACACAAGGACATTTAATGAAGCCTGTAGCCTAGTTTATGATATCATAATTTGCGATAGCCTCAAGTAGATAGGATACCGCTTAAATATAAACATGTGAATTTAATGCACTTAGTAATTACATGCCAAAATCTTAATTACTGAACTAATTTACTGCCACTTAAGACGTAAAATGAGGTTTATTCTACTGTATAGTTTTTAAAACATGGAAACTTTATCGACGTTTCAAAAAATTTTGCTAACTTTGATAAAGAAAATTATAATAGTTAATCGTACACGGTATAGCATTAGTAACGTGATAGAACATCAGTTTGATCGGGGAGATACCACCATTGTCCTTAAAATCCGCCATAAAGCAGTTGTGCTTAGGTTGGAGAGATACCGGCTATACTTACCCAAGCGAACATTTCAGTCCTCAGGAGCAACACGTGGTAAAACAACAGTTCTATTAGGGACGTATCTGAGCTATCCTTAAAATTCGTCTTAAAACAGTCCTTGTGTTTCGGTTGGAGAGATGCGGTCGCTGGTTACACTTACGCAAGCGACCTCGCTCCTCAGTAGCAACGCGTCTGTGCACCATCTCAAGAAAAACTTGGCTTTTTACTACGTACCGGTTAGTACGGTTAGTACCGGCAGTCACGATTAACGATTTTTGATATTTTATTGTTTGACGATTATTAATTGCCGATATTTTGAACCAGTTGCACGGCTCGTGGTCACAGCTAATATCAAGCAGTTCTGAACTAAACACTGTCTTTTTAACAGCTGAATTAGATTTAAATGTAGACAATGTAATTCAAAATTCAAATTCAAATATTTTATTTCATTGCAAGGTATTTTATTTACATAAACTTAATGAACGTCAAGTACAATGTAAAATCAGTACATCGGCTTTGAGCGCCCTGTTGGCTAAGGTTGACTGAGAGAAAAAAGCCGGCCTGTAATCTATTTATTCTGAACAGTATTCTTTTTTTGCTCCAAATGATATCCCTTTGCTGGGTAACCCAAAACAGGATACCGATTCCACTGCCAACTATATTTTTCTGGTGTGCATGAGAATATCCCTACAACGAAGAGACACGTAGATCCAACGACATCAGTTCAATGATTGGTGGAAAAACAGACAGTTAATTTTAAACTAATATTATTGCGGTGTTTCCCACGAGCTACGCAACTGGTTCGAAATATCGGCAATCAAAAATCAACAATCGGTATTCGTAATCGCACATAGTAAAATTGAAAAAAAAATAATAGTTATATATCCAAGAGAGAAAGGTGAAGCGAGTTTAAATTGTAATACCCACTTACTTAATCCTACACGTCATTACACTTATCCCAATAAGAAAGAAAGAAAGAAAGATGGCGGAGTTAATTAAATAAAAAGCGGGAACAGCGCGCGCGCACGCGATCGCTTTGCATATTGATTAGAACGCGCGGTCCTGGCGGGGGATTACGTATTGGCTTTTTAATGCGATCCCTACTACATGTTCCTATCATCTAGGGACATTACTAGAAGATTTAGGTAGGCAGATAGGTTTTATTTTTCATTTGAGCTAATTCACTTAAGCAATAAGATTGATGACATTGACGTAATGACAATGACATTGTATTTGAACAAAGCCTTTATAAGTGGTAAGCCGCAAGATAATGTATGTGGAAATCTCAAAAGTTTTATGTATACATACAATAAACCACCATTTTACTCCTTCAGATATAACAGTGTCGGACATGGATAAACAGCAAAATGATCTTAAATGGATCCTGTTTTTTTTCTTATTAAAATACAAAAAAATTGTATCTGAAGTATCATCGTAAACACTCAATTTTTATTCAAAATAGGTACAATCGAACATCTTCGTGAGCACCATTAGTTTTTTTTAATAAAATAAAAATGATTGCTTGATTAAAGCGTGGTTTAAAAGATTGGCAAAGTTCGAGCTCGTTTCTGCAGTTCGGAGGGCACGTTAAGCAATCATCCGGATCGTCGATAGGTAACAGTCGTTAAGCTTTGTCGGAGGCTCTATGAGTGTACTAAATGCATAGACTTGCAAGGTGGCTGATGAATCGGGGAGGTGCCATCGCAGTCCTCATAGCACAGGGCACGGAGCGTTTCCCAACCAGGTGGACCGACGACCTGATAAGATTAGTGGGTAACCGCTGCGGAAGGCACAGAACCGGTCTGAGTGGCGGCATCTGGGGGAGGCCTATGTCCAGCAGTGGACGCGTTAAAGCTGATGAATGGATGGATAGGAAAAGATGCCCAGCAGTGGGGCATAAAAAAGCCGGCTAAGAGTTTATTGACGAGTTTATTTATCCGCTAACCTTTACTCACAAAATATCTCAAAAATCAAAGGTGGGGGAAATAATATATAATAACTAACTATATTTCGACGGGAAGGTATTACTACCGCCCTCATAATCCGCCGTAAAGGATTTCTTGTGTTTCCGTGCCGTTGACGGCTACACTTTGAAGCGAGGCGACCATCTTAATCCTCAGGAGTAGCAACGCATCTACGTTCGAGTTCAGAGAGGATGTCGTGTTTGTGATTGTACGTGGATGTCTACGGGCTGCGACTACTTAACATCAGGTGCTTTGCATGCTCGTTTGGCTACTCTTCTCACAAAAAAAATTAAACAAATATGAAATTAAAGACACCAGCCTGCTTCATTACGCGCGATTGCAAAGATAAATGGCTAACAAGAAAACCAAACAAACTCGTATAATAAACGAAATAACCGGAGCCAATCAAGGAAGATCTTCTTTTTAATGCGAATCAGGATTCTGTACTTATGAATGCAATTTTATTAATTAATTTCGAGATGCATTTATCTTCTTTGCATGATACGAGCGGTAATAAGGATTGCGTTTGGGAGAACGCGCTTAAGTGGTCTTGTTCGATGGTATTTTTGGTCTTTTAATGACTTTTAGTAACTATCGATCTATCAAAAAAGATACAATAAAATATATAGTAACAAAAAATACTTTTAAATAATACCGTCATTGTGGGTAACTTTCGACAATTTTAAATTATAGGATCATTAAAGTTCCCAATTTGACGACATTTTACAGCCACAGATATAAAAATAATGCTAAAGAGCTCGATAACATTTTTTTGTCTATGAATCTCAAGTTTATGTTCGGATACATGCATTTTAAGATCGCGCAGTTCGGATACATCAAAAATAATGTTCGACTGTTCACATATCACCGGTCCAATGTTACCCAGAATGTCTGCATATTATTATTAAATAATTGTAAATGTATATACATGCATGTATAAATAACTGGATCACCAAGCGACGGTACTATATCGCAGTATCGAAGAATGGCAGATCTTCGCGAATCCAAATATTTAATAATAATAACAATAACTTCATGACCAAGTATGTACTATAAAGTACCTTTTGACATTAAGAAATAAAAAAAAACTATCGATCTATCAATTCCTCTACTTGGAATTAAACATACTAGTGACTCCTCTCGGTCTTGTATGAGTGTACTTACGACATCACATTACATGTTTTCAATAATCCCTTGCTTTTCTTTATTACAATTTACATATATTATACATAAAAACCTTCATATTGAATCACCTCTCTATTGAAGAATTCGCAATAAAATCTGTCGCGTTGTTTGAAAGATCTAAGCCTACAAACAGTTCTGTTTCATATTTTCTCTACGTATATCCATATTGACCCCTGATCTAGTGCTTAAGTTAGATTAGATTAGCTTACGTACCTGTGGTCCCTTCTCAGAGCATTCACAGAAATACTATAGGGTTCTTGGATAGGAATCCTTCATAACTACTCATACACACGACTGTGTACAAGACTAAGTAAGGTATGTACTCGTAAAGTGTCAGCCTTGTGAAAAATATTTGTTACTTTTTCGACTTAGTTTTTTGGCCTTTGTCGACTTTTAATGAGTGTCGTGTTACATAAATAAATAGGTACTGTTATATAAGTAAAATTTAAAGGTGGGAGAACTATAGTTCGATCATGGAGGTAGCACCAGCGACCTCGTAATCCACCGTAAAGCATTATTGTATTCCGTTTGGAGAGGTGCGGTTGCCGGCTACACTTTGAAGCGAGGCCACCATCTTATCCCTCAGGAGTAGCAACGCATCTACGTTCGTGCTCAGGTAGGATTTTAATTGTGTTTATGGTTCTATGTGGATGTCTATGGGCTGCGACTACTTAACATCAGATGGTTTGTATGCTTTGCTGCAAGTAAGTTAAATATAATTATGTTTTTAAATATTTCTTTTTTGTTTAATGTATAAAATGTTTAATATTTTATGCTTTTTATCCTTTTCTTTTTTGAATGTGGACAATTAGTTTAAGTGATGAAACCGTTACTTTTGTTTATGAATAAATAAAAAAATAAGCTACTGGCTCATTTATATATGACCATTATCTTAGGCTTTACATTAAATACCCAATCAAACTTTATATAACAATGAAATAAATTAAGATCGAATCTTATAACGTCAAAAATTGCAAGTGCCCGATGAATCAATTAGTTTCTTTGATCAATGTTGCTGGTGACAAGATGGCTGGTTTATATTTCGCGTAGAGAATTCCGATCGCTATTCAGCGCGGGAATACGGCGCGCATTCTTGGCACCATGTTGCATGGGCACAAACTCCCATTAGATTGTTTAACATGAGCTTCCAGTTTTAAGGCTTTTCATGTGAGGTTTGTAATTATTATAATTGTGAATATTTTTTATCGATTTTAATTATAAATAATAAAGTTAATAATAAAACTGAAGCGTTATTAAAATAAAAATACACAATTAAAAGTAATTACAAATCATGCACTCGTTAGGCTGTTGAAGGCCTTTTTTACGCACACAGGCTTGTGTTTGATCTGGAAATGATTATCTTATTTTATGTTTCATAAGCAAGTTTAAATTATGTTCGTAATTTCTGCAAGGGTTTCAATAATTTTTGCAATTATAATCGAGGCGCCTTCGAAGGAAATGAAGTTTGTGTTATTTATTAAGCTTAGCTCATATAAGGGAGGCAATGATAAATGTTAGAATTAAGAATTACGGTTTCATTTTTTTTAAGTAGCAAGCTTGAAGGTTATCTGTAGTTAAAAACTCTGCAATGCATGGATATCTGCGTCTAACATCAAACTGCTAAAGTCCTGCCTAGCTTGTGCACAGATGCGTTGTCACGCCTGAGGACTGAGATGGTCGCCTCGCTTGGAAGTGTAGCCGACAACCTCCGTCGCTCCGTTACATTAACATATTTTCTTTAAGGTCCCCGTCGCTACATCGCCGAGATGAATGAAAGCTTTCTTTGTACTTTTTTGAAGAACGCCATGCCATAGCGTTCAGAGAATACCTTAAGAGGAAGTTCAATAGATATAGGTCATTAGATAGACTACGAATAAGGGTCCAGCGTCGTCGGCTTTGTAGGTGAGGTCTCTTTGCACCTGTTTTGAAGAACCCCATTTCACAGCGATCAGAGAATACCTTAGGAGGAAATCCATTAGATATAGTTCATTAGATAGACTACGAATAAGAATCCAGTGTCGCCGGCTTTGTAGGTGACGCCTCTTTGCGCCTCTTTTAAAGATCCCCATGTCACCCCTTTCAGGGAATACTGGAGAAAGTTTATTAGATATACATAGATCATTGGATAGACTAGAGATAAGTCGACGATGACGTAAGTCTAATGTCGTATTATCAGTACTCTGTTCTAGAATAACGTTAATCAAAACCTCGAAGAAAGTATTTATATCTATAATCTAGACTAGACTGATGTCGCTTTCGCTAATTAACAAGATGCAGCTAGATTAACAAGTTTCGGCGACTGAGGACGAGTTTTGAAGTTTATGTATAGCATGGTAATATATGTCTTAAGTACATTTTTATAATATATAATTTGAAATCTAATAAGTCTCCATAAATAATCGATTTTAAAATAATATCACCGTGGAATTTATTCATTATGTTATATAACGGGTACTCGTTTAAAAATTAAAAATAATAGTTAAGGAAAAAAAATATTTCACTTAAAAAATACATCCCACGCTTTTTTTACATCGCAATATATATATTTTTTCATATTTTTGCATTGTCATCCGTCCTTGTCCTTAATACGTGTGCAAAGTTTCAAATTAATCAGTAGTAAGAGTCTACAATAAAACTACTATACTATATTTACCTATAAGTTTATTCTAGAACTTTCTGTAAGTTTTCTTTCGTGTTATAATGTATACCAAAGGCTTAAAAACAATTTAAAAAAGAAGAATAAAATCGAATGGACATCGAGAGCTCGTCTCGAATAATCCTGAGTCATTCTTACGCACAACATTAACATGCTTATTAATACAAGCCTCCGGGCTTGCCTGGTAGCCGTTGTAATATTTCTTCGATGGTTTACGGTTTGACGCCCCGCCCAGCGCGCGTTCGACTCACAGACGTTAATGCGCTGGCTTCGTCCGACAAATGAGTACGCTGATTAAACTCGTGTATCCATCCTTGTTTGTTCCTTTTATAACACTTTGAATGCGGCGCTCACATATAAGAACGTTGCGGGAGGCGGCACTAAACTGGAGCTTAGTTCTCTAGTCTGAAGATGCATTAATTCACTGAAATATTGCATTTTTTAGCTTCTGTGTATCATTTACGAATACACAGATGTAACGTCTCCCTCCAGTTTTGTGGCGCCGATGTAAACACAGCGCTTTTGTTCGACCGTAATCGATACAGACACAGGTGTGTTGTACCTACAAGCCATAAGCGCGTTGCGCCGCGCAATACACAGCAGTGCTGTTCGCCGCAGGGTAAGGGTTAACTAAACAACCTTCTTACATTTATCATATGGATCGGCACTATTTATCATTTTTGGATCGTAATCTTTTTTGGTTATTAGGCAATGGTGAGGCGGCCTCTCGCTTAGACATCCGAGGTAAAGACACCTAGCACGCATCGCTAATATTTTGAAGTCATTAATGCTTTTAGAGATGGGAGAAATATAGTTCAACCGGAGAGGTACCACCGCCGCCCTCATAATCCGCAGTAAAGTATTACTTGTGTTTCGGTTGGAGAAGTGTGGTTGCTGGCTACACTTTGTAACGAGGCAAACATCTTAGTCTTCAGGAGTAGCAACGCATCCACGTTCGAGCTCAGATAGGATTTCGGTCGTGTTTGTGATTGTACGTGGATGTCTATGGGCTGCGACTGCTTAACATCAAGTGGTTAACATGCTCGTTTGTTACTCTTCATAAAAAAAGAAATGAATTAGTACCTAACTTGACAGTCAAAGAAAGTTTCAGAAAGAAGTCTGCAAGCCTTCAAGTTCTCAAAGATGTGTGAAGTCTATCCTTAAAAAATATTTAATGTAATATTTTTGGATCGATATCTTTGTTGGGTATTAAGCGATGGTAAGATCTGTTTCTCACAGGCGTTTGAGGTAAAAATACCATCGCTAACATATTGAGGTAATTTACGCTTAAGAAATAAATTAGTACTTACCTTGACAGTCAAAGAAAGTTTCATAAAGAAGTCGGCATGTCTTAAAAGATTTTAAAGACGTGTAAAGTCTAACAATTCTTTAGAGTAATGTTTCGAAATCGTTATATCGTTTTTTATGTATTAAGCAATGGTAAGATCGGTTTCTTGCTCAGATGTCCGAGGTAAAAATACCTATCACGTATATTTTTACTCAGTTTTAACATAACTCTACATTAAATAAAAAAAAAAATCATCAATAGTAAAATAACTTTATTTTATACTGTTTCTAAAGTATTTTTAAGCTTGAAAATTTTAGTATACCAATGTTATTAATTGTATAGTATGTTAGCCTCGCTAACTCTTTAAAATCATAGGTAATCTTGTATTTACCCTGAATAAAAAGGAGTACGTGGAAAGAGCCTTCTCGAGTGGTACGACGTCACATGACCGCCCGGCGTACCCTGGACAATCAGCCTTCGTCCACCTACGCTGATTGACCAATCTTTCCACTACGGCATGACTTACTCCCACTTATCCTTTAACTCTCTTCACCCCGTACTAATCCTCTCTAATTAACTCCTTAACTGCACTACCCTTTAATAACCAGTCATGCCGATACGAAAGAAGAAGACTGAATAAAAAAAATTGGATTACAAATTTTAAATATAATTATTATATTTTTGTCTACTTTTGTTAAAGAACAATATGTGATATTCTGCAAACGGACAATTTGAAACTTATATTTCAATGTAACCTGTGTTTAGTGCTATCAATATAACAAGTAATTTTTTCCTTTAATTGACAATTATTCTCAATTATTCATCGACTGTACAATCGATCAAATTTCCTTTTATAGTACACGTTATTGGAAGTTTAAAAAGTTAGAATTACAAGGTACTTAATGCGTAATGGCATTAATTTCGCCCTTCGTAATCATTACTTCTTTCTCCATCAATCAATGCTTGGTGATGGCGTGATAGAGTCAATGCGAAAGAAACAAAATAACTTTATATATGTTTAAAAGTACATTGTAAACTTAATTATATACTTAATTTTCATATAACTTATAATACATTTCATTGTTTCAGGTAAGTGTACAGTTTACGCGCAAACAACACAAGTAAGTCGCGAACTCGCGAACATAACATTAACCGGTTTTGAATACCGAATACTGACAAACAAACAAACTATTAACGAAAATTGCTCAACATAGTAGTCCGTGAGTCGGATGCAAATGTCTCCATCGTTTCTTTACGTGATAACTCGTTAAATGCTTCAGAGATATGTTTCATGAAGCCTCGTAAACGTTAGGTAAAGTTGGTGTAGAGTAAGGTGTGGCAGCGGTGACGGCAGATGTGCTACTATTGTGGCAGTGCTGCTATTCGACCCGCAGAACTACAGCTGATATAAAGTTCTTCAGAGAAGTGTATAGTAAAGCCTTGTGAACAGTTGTGGTTGCGAGTGATGCTGTGGAAATGGTGCAGAGTAGCCGCAGAGGTGAATGATGATGGGCGTAAATGGGTGGACACCGCTTTTCATCCCACCCACGGAACCGCGACATTCACAAGATTTCATAAAGAGTAGAATGAGAAACAATAGTGGTAGCGGCAGTAGATTTTTTTTAACCAACACTGCGGCTGATCGAACCAAGACATCTAGATGACATTAATGAGCCTTCATGAAGCATGAAGCATTTGACGAGTCATTTAAGCAGGAATTATTTACAAAATTCCCTTGCTAGCACGTAGTCTACAAATAAGTACATCTTCAATCGCGTTGCCACTCACACTCGGAAAGGAATCAAGGCGCTGGGGGGTAGGGGGACATAATTAAAATCCGTTGATTAATATGTAAATGTAATAAGATTACTCTCTCCTGAATAATTTAGCGGGAAGTGGGATAAGTTATACACGGTTTGGTCTCTCATTACGGCTTTGTATCGGGCAATGTAATGTATATGGGATGTCAGGCTTGATAAATGCCGGCCACTTGGTCGGAGTTGCCACGCCGATGTCAGCAGTCGCCAACGCCGAATTTGCTCAAATGTGCTGGATAATTTGTAATTGTTTGAGGTGAATGCGGTAATGGACTCGTTTGATATTACGTCTGGACTGTTGTGCAGTTGCAGATTAAATCTATATTCAAGATACAAAAGTAGCTTATTGAATAGTAGCGTTAATTCTTTAGAGTAGCTTACTTATTCTTGAGGAGTAATTCGGTATAAAAGAGTAGCTTATTTAATAGAAGCGTTAATTCTCTAGAAGAGTAGCAGTATTCGGAATAAAAGAGTAGCTTATTGAATAGTAGCGTTAATTATTTATAAGAGTAGCAGTACTCGGTATAAACGAGTAGCTTATTCAATAGTAGCGTTAATACTTTAGATTAGCTTACCTATTCTTAATTTTTAACGTATTCGTGATCGATTTTTGATAGATTGTTTTAAATGGAGTCCATAACAAATGTTCCCGGGCAGAAGCGATCGATTACCACGTAAGATAAATGCTTATTTAACTTCTTTAATATAAAAAATGAGAATTTTAATTAATATTAATTAAGTTATAATGTTTTTTTCTGAGTCTCTGAGTGAATCTTAGTCTGACTCCTTGAGCCTGAGCCCTGAGCACGGATGCTACATTACTTCGATACAGTAAATTATCATCATGGCTCTTTACTTTTAGACATGATTTAAAATACATTTTCTTTTGGACACAATTAAGTTTAAATAAATTAGAATTAGCAGGCATATAGGAAGACAGCTTAAAAATAAGTAAAATAGATATGATTAATGAAAATATTTTAAAAGCTGTTTTAAAAGTATTATTTAACCATTAAAAACAATAATGTTTATAATGAATACATGATAAAGATTTTCAATATACCTTAGAAACGAAGAAAACAAACATTTCTTTCATTAGTTAAAATCAAATATGTAACAGAACTAACCAATACGGACCCGTTTGACCAAACACAGTCGCAAATCCTCCAATCTAACCTTACGTAGACACGTACGTAAAACATAGGAACGCAGTACCAAAATCCATTTAGGATCACAAAATATCGATAGAGCTATTACGAGCGACAAGCTAAGCCGGCGGCATCTGAAGACTCAGCCAACTCGTTTCTAACGCTATCACATCTCCAAAACTCCGCCAAACCCGCCATGTTGTTCCCGCCATCTTTATTAAGAACGCATGGCTTCCCGCCTCCTGGCGTTGGTCAACAGCCAGCAAGGCGTTAAAGGCATCAGCTACAACCTCGCACCGATTTTAATAGAGCCCCCCCACTGTCCCCTCGGATGGTTATTTATACGCGAGGAGGGGAACTCGGGCCGACTTTCACGGATCACATGTGGCTGGTCGGTGGTGTTTGGCTCACTTGTCTAATGGCTTTGATTAAACTGCCAGTTTATTTGACGGTACGATGCGTGCGTGCGGCCACGTATGAATTTATGCTTAGACGACGTCCAGGGAATTACGAAGTAGTAGATGGAGTATGTGCATCGCTCTGCATCTAGCTTGGGAACTTTTATTTTATTTGACTCGACGTACGGCAAACGAGCGTGCAAGCACCAGATGAATAATGTCGCCCATGAACGTGAAGTAACGACAAGTAAGCGTATTCTCAAATATGTAACTTAAAACTGTTTTAAACCAAAACTGATTGAACATTAAATAGATTGTTGCTCAAATTTTGGAAGAAATAATTGGAGAGAATATAGATAGATATTATTAATGTATTCAGATAATAACTTTTTTCACAATAATACTTACAAATCTACCATGAAATATCTTAAAACTAATATTAATAAAAGCTGAACTATGGTTATAACACAAAATATCTTAAAACTATTTTTCATAAAAGCTTAACAATTTTAATTTCAAAATCTCAATACATGACATTTCTAAATTTATTTATACTTCGGTAGTTCTATTTCGTTATAGTTTTAAACCCCAGTCTGTACCAGCAATGTGGACCGTTACTAGGATCGTTAACGTATATCCGCAAATACAGATAATTATAATTTAATTTTAATTAATTAAACTAATTATAATAGAAGCTTAAGCTAAACATTAACTTGTCGTTAAAAACTACGTTGTAACAATCCGCCACCACAATGTATAATGGTATATATTTCAAAGCATGCACAATGGCCACCCTTCTCGCCTAGGTGTAGAATTTGGTAGTTATGATTAGTTGGTATGACATGCCCCAATTCTATTAGATGTTCTCGATATCTCGTATTAAAACTACCACTTTGAGAACATCTCGCTGCGTTTACAAATGGTCATGCTGACAAATCAAACTTCGCTAAACATCTAATAGAATCGGGGCATGTCCTACCAACATAGCGCATACTTTGAAATATATACCATTATACATTGTGGTGGCGGATTGTTGCAAAGTAGTTTTAACAACAAGTTAATAGCATGGATTTTCGCAAAGTAACGCCTAATATTATTAACTAACAGGCCATACTTTGCGGAAATAAGTCCCTGTAGCGTGGGACCAGAATAGCGCTACGGTATGTCCTGCCTGTCGTAAGAGGCGACTAATAGGAGGACGTCCGCCGAGATCTGGCACCTGGTCCTTTCGTTTGAAAGGGTTCAAGAGCCTCGAACCAGTCGC
>DWON01000327.1:0-36137 GCA_018251015.1 Phocides pigmalion okeechobee | reverse complement strand
TGAAAACTTTAAATGGCTCTCCTGTAAAATTAGGTCTATTCGCGTTGTGGCCCTTTTGTTTTGAAGTAGCGATATACAGAATATAATTACAAGACAAATATATAAACAGTAAAGAGTGGTGCTGGCGGTGGCATGACGGTACAACAAAGCGTCATACCGTTTTCCATCACGCCATATAAGATATACTCAATGCGTGTCATTAGACATAAAATTTCAAAACGTAGATCGGTGACGAGTGGACATGACGGCATAAGAAAGCGACACAACGTTTGCCGTCATTCCACACGATTTAGTCTTACTTCCAAAGCGTGACAGTAGATATAGAACCTATGTAACTCGGCATCTCTATAACCGACCCTATTGTTACAGGAGAGGACATCTCTAGTTTTTCCAGTGAATCACAGTCTAAGTCACGATTAAGATAACCGCCTGTCAGCGGCAATGTTTGCTGTACACACGTTCAGCGGCCGTCACCACATCTTTGTTCAGTCCAACACTTGTTTATGTAATGCGGTCAATATTTAACCAACATTACCTTGTTGTTTTAGTTCAACTAACTGTTTTAAAATGTCAGTGAATGTAGGTATTTTATTGTGATTAGTTGTAGGCACGAGAAGAGCAAACGAGCATGCAAACTACCTGATGTTCAGTAGTCGCAGCCAATAGACATCCACGTGCAACAAACACGACTAACATGCTGTCTGTACTCGAACGTAGATACGTTGCTACTCCTGAGGACTAAGATGGTCGCTTCGCTTCAAAGTGTTAAAATTATAACGAGAAACACGAATCACAGAGATGCTAAAGCAAAGTAGAGGTGAGATTGGATACCACTACCTTTTCCCTATCCCACGTAAATAAAGAGAAAAGGAAAAAGAAAAAGAAAACTAAAGAAAAAGTAAGTAACTAAGAGAAAAAGGAAACAGGAAAAGAAATTTAACTAGTGCTATGAATTAATTATTAACAAACTGTGCTCGCGACTTTGTCCGCCTTTATTTTACACATTTTCACTAAATAAAACAATCTACATACATGCATCCACTCATTATTTAATTTCTCGCCCAATTTACAAAAAAACTTAATTTATTTTGCACCAAAACTTTCCTCAAGAATCACTTTACCTGTTGTTGAAAACTGTAAGGAAATCCGTCCAGTAGTTTATCGTGAATAGACAGACGCGGGGAGTTTTATAATATTTATAGATGAGTAATTAAACAAGAGACTTGAAAGTAAATAAAAAACATAGCAATAGAAGTCAATTTTTAAACAATTTGACCACGTTTGATCGACGCCGCCGGTGACAAGAGGGCTGGTTCAAATCTCGCGTAGAGAATTGCGATTGATATTTAACGTTATACACTAGCGTTCTTGGAACCATGCCGCATGCTCGGACTCCCGTTAGATTATTTAGGTTAGGTTTTTATTATAATTCGTTGTAACATTTTCATTATTGTAAAGATGCATGAATATAACTTATGCGAAATGAATTAATCCGATAATATATTAGTTTTTTTTCATGGTGATGGTCAGGTTGCTACCATTAATAAAAATGAAACCAACTCCATAGAGAACAGATTCTGATTAAGATCACAGAAGCATTGACTCCTGAGGACTTATTTATACAGATAATATATACTTTGTCCGAGGAAGTTTTCAGTCCTTGAAATCCACTGTGAACGAACATGAAATGCTAAATCCGCCATAGAACTTGTGTTTCGGTAACAGAGGCGAACAGTCCTCAAGCAACGCGTCAAAACGAGGAGACCATCTCAGTCCTTAGAAGTAGCAACTCATAAAAGAAAAATAACTATCTCAGTCCTCAAGAGTAGCAACGCATCTACGCACGAGAAGATAAGACGTCAATCGGGTGTATCCATGGGCTGCAGAATCTACTTAACTTCAGATCGAAGCCACAATTTTACGATAGACTGATACCAGAAGAACTGGGCAATCAAGTTGGGAGAACTATAGTTCGACCGGGACACCACCACCGCCTTCATAATCTTCCGTAAAGCATTACTTGTGTTCCGGTTGGAGAGGTGTGGTTGTCGGCTACACTTTGAAGCGAGGCGATGTTAGTCCTCAGCAGTACCAACGCATCTACGTTCGAGCTCAAATAGGATTTCGGTCGTGTTTGTGGTTGTAGGTGGTTGTACGTGGATGTCTATGGGCTGCGACTACTTAACATCAGGTGGTTGTCATGCTCGTTTGCCACTCTTCTCATGTAAAAAGCAACAAATATACGTTCGAGTTCAGATAGAATTTCAGTCGTGTTTGTGGTTGTACGTGGATGACTACGGGCTGCGACTACGTAACATCAAGTGGTTTGCATGCTCGTTTGCTACTCTTCTCAGATAATCAGTAAATGGTTTAATTAGTGGTAAATAAAGCTAGGTCTATGTACTCCGGTGGGACTGTTCCCCGAAGGAGGGACGGGCACCACGCGGTCCATGTGTCGCCACACATGTGGTCATGCCTGCTTAACATGGAAACAGAATACTTTACAACCAAAGTGGTATTTATTTTTAGTTTCATAAATTAAACACCATCTTGGTTATTAAGCATCACTATCTTTTATTCCATAAATTAATTATATCCCTGATAAATACTTCTGTTAATTTATTAAATTGATAGGTACAATAACTAAACTAAATACCATCAAAATGGTATTGCTTTAGTTAATTAATTAACTGTATTGTTTATCAGAAGATACTTAATTGGTTTTTGAACTTATCTTTATGCATTATAAATATACGCATGTCGATATTGTCACATAAAAACATCGCATTCTTCACATGAAAAAAAACAGATTCATTCCAAGAAATATAGGTTCTTGAACGTATATAAAGGCGTATATAGATTATATATATGTTTTTAAATACGTTTGTCATGTACAGACAGCGGCCAGTTAGAGTTATATTATATGTATAGACGAGTGATATTTAAATCAACTGAACTAAATATAAGTTTTCCATCTTGTCGTGTTGATTCTTTAATTAATCTGTAAAGATATAAAAGATAAAGAAGTTTAACGAACAAGCCGTTTAATTACTGAATTGCGTGAACGCTTTATATCAAATAAATCATATAATTTTTAAAGGGTTTATGTCCGTATGTATTTTGATAAGCGACCGGTAGCCTTTATGCAAATACGCTTGAGAAGTAGTATCCGGTTAACAACTAAAATATAAGTATTTATAATAACCCTTATAACGTAGACAATTGAACAAGTTTAGTTGGCTATTGAATATATGTTATTTTTTGTATTTTTCTCCTTGCCACAGTATTTTAGCCGTGACCACGACGCACGCAACTAGCTCGAAATATCGGCAATAAAAAAGCGTTAACTCTTAACTATTAAATAGTAAAATCTATATATTTTGCGTTCATATTAATATAAAAAACACATTTTATGTACACATATTATGTAACGAATTAAAATTCTTTTGCGATATTCTATTAAATATTGTTTTAAATAAGTGGATAAAATTACATTTATATTTAATGCAACCATATCATGGTCTTATCCAATTATAGGAACTAGTGTTCACCAGTACACATCCCACCTAAAAAATTATAAAAATGGTGACGCGACAACTGATAAACATATTTTTCTAGATGTATATTGAAGTAGAAAAACTTACACTCACAGAAAACAAACACCCATTTACAATACGCTAACATTTGTCCTGGGTGAGGATCTAACCACAAACTTGTGATTTAGCAGCCAGGGTACTTAATATTATTAAGTCAAAGATCAGAAACGGTCGAATTGCAATTCTACCGACTTGCTAAAGCCTGTTAACCAGACATACTCTCTCTGTAAATAGTTATTTTTTACAAAGTTTTAAAGCAATTTATTTCAATAATTTAAATATTTGAGTAATAAAAATTTCAAACAAATAGTACCACGTTTGATCCACGCCGCTGATGACAAGAGGGCTGGTTCATCTCGCGCAGAGAATTGCGATTGCAATCCAGCGCGGGAATGTAGCTAGTGTTCTTGGAACCATGCCGCATGGACACGGACTCCCTTTACATTGTTTAGGTTAGACTTTTATTGTAATTAGTTTTGAGATTTTCATCATTGTAAATATGAAAATAAATTTGAATATACACAAGTTTGTTCCATAGTTAGCGAGCCCACCAAAATCTTACGTAACAAATGTGTACGAGGAAAGGTCTAAGCTCAGATAATTATCCTTTTTTACGATTCCCTTTCAAATCATATATCGGAGATTAACGGACGAGCTTAGTTCTTGTCGTGTTTTAATTAAAATACTAAGCTCGGATTATAGAACATTATTTTAACTGTCTATGGGCTGAGATGTCTATGGGATACAGCAACTACTTAACGTTAGGCTTGCATGATCGTTTTTTTTATATAAAAACAGGTATATTTCAAAAAATATACATTGTTAATTTGAGTTCATACTTTTTTTTTATTCTATTGATTTTTGTTTCTGTAAAATTTGAGTATTGTTTCTGTAAAAATTAGAAAAAATGCTAATATATTGTTTGATAAGTAATATTTGAATTAACTGAAACAATTACACTTTTTACAGCTTATTGTGTTGATTATTTAATTAACGAGGTTATTTTTGACAGGTTTCAATTAAAATACTAAGGTTGGATGATAGAAAATATTTTTACTACCAATACGATTTCAAAGAACTTACAAATGGTAATTTCTTTTCAAATATGTTTTTATTTGTTTTATACATTCATAAATATAATAATATATAATAATATAACATACATAATGATGCATGCATAGTAAATAAAGACAATTTTTATTATCCTTATATATACATATATTACTCAATTCAAATTTAACCTTAAGTTACATAATTGAATACTGGCCACTGTTGTACTGGTTTCCACTTTTATGGATGTTTTTTTTTGTTTTAATGGGATACTTTATATAAAATTTTAATTTTTAGTCTAGTAAATGTTAAAATTTTATATTTAATTAATTACGTGAATAAATTGTTTTCTAATAATTAACACGTGAATTGTGTTTAAATGAATATAAAAGCTATTAAATGGGATGAAATAAAAGTTTGTCTAATCAAATAAAAAAGAACTAAATCGGTTAATAAATCTTTGTTTATTAGTCCATTTGGATATGGCGGACAAGTGTCGAACTTTATCTGAGAAGAATTGAAATAATAGGTGTTGTGATTGCCGTCATTATGAGTATAATATGAAAAATTAATTATAATATAAGCTTAACCTAAATAATCTAAAGGTCTGTACCCATGCGGCATATTTCTAAGAACGCTAGCTGCATTTCCGCGTTGAATAGAAATCACACTTCTCCGCATGAGATATGAACCAACCTTCTTATCTCTGACGGCGTCTATCAACTAATTGTTTGACAATTTTTTGACACTCGGAATATAAAATACTAGTCCTGAGTTCGCTTGCACAGAAGCCGATGTCAAATTCGCTGTCCATGCATACGTAATATTGCAATACATTTCCATTAATCACTCAGTTCTATTTTTACCCTATACATATTCTTATATACCTACCAAAAATGATACAAAATTGTTTTACCCTTAAAGGTGAAATTTCTAAAATTCCTTTCCAAGTACTAACTTACGCCATATGAAGATGATCTGCAAAATTTCAGGGTTTTAAACTTTGTGGTTTCGGTTGTGCGTTGATCTTTGTCTGTCAGTCACTTTACTCCTTTTTGTATATAGATTACGTCACATTAAATACATAGGTACACTTATTATACACGAGTAACAAATGTGAAATGCTTTTTACGACTCATACTCACCGATTATCAAGAAAATATATCATTAAAACACCTTCGAAAATATTATTATCGCTGCAATAATATTAAAACGGAAATATGACTATAATCTTATTACTCGAGACGTCGTAAATACGTAGCTTAAAATAAAATGGCTGTCATTGGTGTTATTAGTGCCGCTACTCGCCGCTAGATGGCGTTAGTAGTATTGTTAAAAAGAACTTGAATCTTTAGTAGAGTGAAGGCGTTTTTTATGTGTTATTGATAAATGAAAGTAATATTACCAAAAATATTTGTAACTAAGGTGAGTGATTTATTTGTTAATTGAGTAATTAGAGAGTTATTATTTGTTGTTTAATTATTTTTAATATATACCGTATTATATCACGAGATTTATTTTAAATCAACATGGTAGCACTGTTCCGTATTTCCATTTTTATTTATTAATTATCAAAACAGTAAACAAGTATTGAAAGTATTAAATGATTCAATTACAAAAATATTTCGTTAGTTACCTAATCATCAGATGTTACTAAACTTGACAACCGTCACAGTTTAGTTCTATGATTAAGATTTTTAGATTTTCAAAATTGAAATATACCTAATTACTACATATAACTATATTGTTATTAAATTAATCAATACATTTTTACCAAACATTAATTACAAAGCGTTAATTGAGTACCCGTTACATTTTTTTTATGTGAGAAGAGTAAAAAACAAGCTTGCAAACCATCTGATGTTAAGTCCAACCTTAAAAAACAAGTGAAATCCTATTTGAGCTCGCACGTAGAAACGTTGCTACTCCTGTGGACTAAGATAGTCGCCTCGCTTCAAAGTGTAGCCGTCAACCGCAACTCCCCAACCGAAACACAAGTAATGCTTCACGGCGGATTATGAGAATTGTTAAAATATGAAATAATTAATTATACCTTTTTGTACGCGATATAACACAAAAAGAAAGGTATGTGATAGAAAATGTAGTACAAAGGACTGCTTATTTCAAACTGAAACCTCTTCCAGTAGCCCCGGGATCGGAAAATGCATATTAAGAGTAAATCTGGCGTGCACTAAACCATATTCTATATAATACATATTATTGATGACATATAAATATATACACATACATAAATTGTTATATATATACACATAATTTTTTTTAACAAATAGTACCACGTTTGATCGACGCCACCGGTGACAAGAGAGCTGGTGATCTCGCGCAGAGAATTGCGATTGCTATCCAGCGTGGGAATGCAGCTAGCGTTCTTGGAACCATGCCGCATGGATACTGACTCCCTTTAGATTGTTTAGGTTAGGCTTTTATTGTAATTGGTTTTAAGATTTTCGTCATTGTAAATATGAAAATAAAATTACATATTATGAAAGAAAAATAATGTTCATTGACTTTTTTCTTAATAAAGAATAATAATAATACTACAGATTATTTATTACATACACCTAGTGCTTGTAGATCTTATCCTATATGTGACGTATAGATCCTAGATAGTACATAGTCTAAACAAAGTCTAAACACAGTAATAAGACAGTTTAAACACAATTAAAGTCACATTACTGAAGGAAAAAATTAAATTCATTACGCGAGTTAATATGTTACATCTGTTTGTGATAAGAAAAGGGTTGCCATTTGTAAAAACACGTACAGATAGTAGATTTTTATATATATTAGCCAAAGAAAAATGCAGATAGGCAACCAATTTTTATGTGAGAAGTGCAAAGGAGCATACAAACTATCCGATGTTAAGTAGTCGCAGCCCATAGACATCCACGTACAACCGCAAACACGACTGAAATCCTATCTGAGTTCGAACGTAGATACGTTGCTACTCCTGAGGACTAAGATAGTCGCCTCGCTCAAAGTGTAGCCGTAAGAATGTGCTTGACCCCCCCCCTCTCATAATAATGAATAGCCCCTTAGTGATAACAATGCATTTTATGACATCAAAAGACTTCAGAAGTTTGAAGTTATATTTATAGTCATTAAATAAATAAATTTAAAAAAATATTTGTAAGTAACTTATTTACCGTAAAAGTTGGCAACCCTGAATAATCTAGAATTTTCTGCAAAAACTGTTATTTTCAGATAGTATCGTCTTTATTGTATATAATTATGAGTAAATAGACATGTGTCTACGTAAAAAGGTTAACATGCACTTATTGAGATACATGTTAGGTGAATAGACAATTATAGTTTTAATTATGAATAAAAAATGCGGAAGTTTTGTAACTTATCTATACTATTATTAAAAAGCGGAAGTTTTATTGTCTGTTTGTTTGTAATAAGCTCCGAACGGCACTGTAATCATTTTGTCACTATAAACCTGTGTTATCAGGTAATAACATGTAATTCATTAAAATTTTCAAAATCAATTCAACCTAGTATAATATATTTACGATGTCAATGATACAATGATTAATGTAATAATAATGTTTTACGGTGGGGGAACTATAGTTCGACAGGGGAGGTACCACCGGCGCCCTCATAATCCGCCGTAAAGCATTACTTGTGTTTCGGTTAGAAAGGTGCGGTTGCCGATTACACTTTGAAGCGAGGCGACCATCTTAGTCAAGAGTAGCAACGTATCTGCGTTCGAGCTCAGATATGATTTCGGTCGTGTTTGTGGAGGTGGATGTCTATGGGCTGCGACTACTTAACATTAGGTGGTTTGCATGCTCGTTTGCTAATCTTCTCACAAACAAAACTGATTTATCTTTTTTATCTCACTGCTGGTCATAGGTTCCCACTAATGACAGCCTGAAGGCTTCACTGCGTTGTATATAAATAGTAGAAATACCAGAACATATTTGGTTGATATATTCAAACGGTCTAAAAGGCATCCGACAACCGATCGACTGCACAACATGTGCCAAAACACGGAAGCATAATTGCCACCATCGGTCACCCATCAAAATTCTGACCGCGGTCAACGTTGCTTCAATTGAGTAACTATATGGAATATAACAATCAACGCATAGGTGATTCATTACCGTACCTAAAGCCTGAATCGTGGGCACTAATGACTCGTGGGTGAGGCGGGCCGCCCCGCCTCGCTTGCTTAGCCATTAACGGCTTCTATTAACTTGTTTTATCGAAACACGTATACAACTTGTAGGTGAACGATCGGCAAATTTAAGCGACATGGGTCGTGGTCAGAAATAGGACGGGTGACCATCAGTAGCCGGATTTCCGCTACGTGTTTCGGAGAGCCCGTTAAGTGGTCTATGTTGAAAGAAGATGGAAGACCATCAATAATAAGAATTTTGAGCTCTTCCCTGCTTAAGGAACGTTAAGTCCACGATTTTTATGTTGTTACGGAGAGCCCGTTAAGCGGTCTCTGTAGAACTAGGATGGGTATTCGTCAGTGCTTAGGACGGCGCGCTAAGCTGTCAGTTGATAAATTTTTTTACTTACTCATGTTTTTATGTGAGGAGAGTAGTAACCGAGCACGCAGTCTACATGTTAAGTAGTCGCTGAAGCCCGTGCACATCCACATCCAACCTCAAACAGGACTGAACAGGACAGAACCATCTGAGCTCGTAGATGCGTTTCTACTATTAAAGACTGTGGTATTGAGGAGTGTGGTCGATGTGATTTATTAGGATAAAATATTAGAAACACTATCAGAATTTTTTTCTTATGAAAGAGTAAGAAACGGGCATGTAGGCTACCTGATGTTAAGGGGTCACTGCAACCCATGGACAACCACGTCCAATCTCAAATAGAACAGAAGTTCTATTTAAGGTTGGACGCGGATGCGTTCCTACTCTTGTGGACTAAGATGGTCGCCTCCAATAATGTGTCCGGCAACCACACCTCCCCAACCGAAACAGAATACATGAAGAACATGTTGCATTACAGCGGGTTATGAGAGTGGCGGTGGTGCCTCTACTAGCTTCAAAGAATATGATTTTCTAAAAAATATTTATTTATTTAATAAATTATATAGCAATAAAAATCAGAAATCTTTTATCCTCAGTACCCAGCACATAGTAAAAGGTATACAATTTTCGAAAAATAATCATAATAAGTAAATTAAATACCATAACTAATTATATTTATTTATAAATAGGTAGGTACATTAGTTTTTAGCAATCCACTTTGCAAAATAGCTAAATATTGTGCGAATTATTTTTTTACGCACAAATTAATGATTAATAAAAAAAATTGAATTTTATTACAACGTTTATAATTAAAATTCTAGAAATTAAAGAACACGGTTCCAATCGTAATAACTAGTTGTTGTCCGCGACTTCACTTGAGTTTTAAATGATTTTTCATTTATTTCTTACGGTTACGTACAAACCGGTAAACGAGTATGCAATCCACTTGATGGTAAATGATTACTACTGATATCTGAAAAACATATAGAACATGATTCTCATTTGAAGTAATATAAGTTACTGCTTCTAAGGGTAAACATATGTTACTAAGAAGACACGTCGCCCCTTGAATAAATAGGACAGCATTGAGTTTTCAAGGTGGGGGTACTGTAGTCCGACCGGGAAGGTACCACCGCCGCCATAAATCATTATCTGCCGTAAAGCATTACTTGCGTTCGACTGGAGAAATGGATGCGACCATCTTAGTCCTCAAGAGTAACGACGTATCTCCGTTCGAGCTCACATAGGATTTCGGTCGTGTTTATGGTTGTACGTGGATGTTGGGCTACGACTACTTAACATCGGGTTGATTGCATGCTCGTTTGCTACTCTTCTCATATAAAAAAATAAAATAAAAGTGGAAGTGTCTGTTTGTTCATTTTTCATATTACTTCAACGCGAATTGTATTTAATCTACCTCAAAATATATATTTAGTATATGAACTTCTACGCTTGTTATAGGCTATATATTATCACGCTGTATTATATTAGAACTGAGTAATTAAAAAAATATATATAGCATTTTAAATACTCAAATTATGTTATATTTACAATGAACATCGTAAAAGCAATCACAACGTTTTTTTTTATTGCGAAAGAGTAAGAAACGGGATGCAGGCCACCTGATGTTAAATGGTCACTGCAGCCCACGGACAACCACGTCCAATGTCAAGTAGAACAGAAGTTCTATTTAAGGATGGACGCGGACGCGTTCCTATTCTCGAGGACTAAGATGATCGCCTCCAATTATATGTATCCGGAAACCACAATGAATGTGAATGAATGTACGGTTTTTGATATTATTTATTTGTTCAATAAATTTTTGAAACTTTGAAATAACTATACATAAATAGTTTGACGCCAAACAGTTCTACACCTGTATCTAATATTTTACAGGAATGTACCTAAATACTTTAGTACATATCTACGTATCAGGATATACTTGCCTAAACAATTTGTTTAAGGCGACATAATTCTTGAATTTTATCCAATATTTTACAGGAATGCAAAATACTTAATTTAATTTCTATCTCACAGGATACAGTTGCTTAAAAAAATGTTTAGCGCAAAATAATTCTATAATTTCATCTACTCTAACAGGAACGTACCTAAAAATTTAGTTAAATTCATACCCAGCAGGATACACTTAAAACAACACTATAATTGTACCTAATATTTAATAGGTATATACCTAAATACTTAATTAGGTACCTGTTTTACCTAACAAGTATAATTGAATATTTTATAGTGAACATTCAAAGTCTTCTTAGATTCACCTTTGCACCAATTATCTTCATTTATTATAAGGTTCGAGGCAAAAATAAAATACTTAATTAAATATTTGTAATAAAAATAAAAATTGTAAACAAAATGTAATTTATAAATGATGTACTGATTTTACACTGTACCCTTGACGTTCATTAAGTGTAAGTAAATACCTTACAATGAAATAAAATATTTGAATTTGAAATTGAATTTGGAAACTTTTACTTTAGGAAAGACGGTGTTTGTGACGCAATTTAGTTAAAAACTGGACAAGAAACTCGACATTAATTTGATGCACAATAAAAACTATATTAGAAAATATTTGTAATAATAATTAAAATTATGAACAAAATATAATTTACAAGTCTTTAAGAAAGACAATGATTGTGAGACAATTTACTTAAAAAGCAGATCAGAAACTCGACACTCGTTTGAAGCAATATTCGAAATATTTGACAAAATATTTGTAACAATAATAAAGATTATAAACAAAATCAATTTAGCCTATTTGACTTTAGTATAGATAATGTCTGTGACGCAATTTAGTAAAAAACCAGACCAGAAACTCGGCACTTGTTTGGCTCAATATTAGAAACATGTAACATAATATCTGTAAAAATATCAAAAATTATAATCAAAAAGTAATTTAGCTTCTTTTACTTTATTATAGACAATGCCTGTGACACAATTTACTTATTTAAAAGGGAGACTAACTTAACACTCGTTTGAAGCAGTAAAAAATATTACATAAAATATTTGTAACTTATAAAAAAATGTAAATAAAATCTGTTTTATAAGTCTTTACTTTAGAAAAGCCTGTCTGTGACACAATTTCCTAAAAACAGACCAGAAACATTTAGATTGGAAATGCAACTGACTGAAACGCAATCTCCTTAAAAAAGCACTAGTTTCTGTCACAAAATTGTATCTCATACTTTTAGATAGAGATTTGTTTATATATCTATTTAATTATTACATGGATAGTCAGATCAGAAGTCATAGTTAACTGTGTCTAACGATAAAATGTATCATTCTATTTATTATTTAATTTTGCTTATAAATGATATACCTATGTATGTATGTAGATGGCAGACTTAGACATAACGTTGTTCGCAATCATATACAAACCTATATTTCAGATGACTATCCACTAATTGGCAATAACGATTTAGGTAAGTGGGCTCATTTATATTTCCCTAATTGCTATAATAACCAACTTTAAGTACGTATGTTTAAAATTACATACATAGTTATTTTTAAAGTTAGGCAAAAAGTTTCCACTCTACGACCAGTTCTTAGTAAACACTAGGTACGGCGCATGCGTGGGGACATCACACCTGTTCAAAATTATACATGTATCTATCTAACAGCAGAACTTCTGTAAAAACGTATCATCCGATTGGCATCGCATCGTTTGTACGCAGCGTTCCGAACGGACGGCGTCGAGAAATGTTGAGAATTGAGAAAATTCGTAGCATGAGTTTCCTTGTGTGAAGAGTGGAAAGGTACGTGTTGCGAGCGGTGGCAAGTGGTAGTAGCGACCGTTCGCGGTGGCGCGGCGGCGCGAGTGGCAAGCGGCGCGGAGTGGTGCGGAGTGGCGGGCGGTGCGAGTGGCACGGAACAACGGGCGACGCGGCGCCATTGGCGGAATACGCGGGGCAGGCCGCCACGCCCCGGCGACGGCTCCTCGCGCTCCGGCCGCGCCAGTGTCCGCCAGACTGCCGAGCGCGCCGGGCCTCCCGCTCCCCCGCGCCTCGCTCGGCCCCGACGCGTTCCGTGATCGAACCTTCCAAAACTACACCGTCGCGAGTGCATTATGACACTAGTGAGCTAGCGGGCCGTTGTGACGGTGTCAAATAATTTATGTGTATGTGTTCACGTGCTTGTGTGGTGTGTTAGCTTGGGCCCGTGACGAAAAACGTTCGTGGTGGCCAGCGGAGCCTTGCACCCGGGCTCGGGCCGAGCTTTCATGGCTCAGCCTAGGGTACGTACGCACTCCTTCCAGTGTTACACCTTAGGGTACACACGCACACACTTTACCGCAGATAGCCTAAGCAGATGATGTTGATTTTTTTCCATAAATCTTGTAAAAGTCAATTTTCCAATGATAAGTATATACAATATTGTCGAGACGGTTATTTTAAATAGATAGGCGCGCGTAAACAAATTTAAGTAGGTGTAAAATCAAAGTTGAATCCAAAAATCAGAAAGTGATGTCAAATGCGACACATTAGGAGCGTCCGTACACCGGGGAGCTGTTTTAACAAGTCGGACGCGCTCGGAATACGTAATGGTGCGTTTAGAATGCGTCGACCGGGCCGTAACAACATTACCGCCGATAATGAAAAAGAAATGAACGCTTTACGGCCATAAAGCTCGGATAACATAATCATAACAATAACCTGTCCCGCTGTTCGATAAAAATGCGCATAAGATTGAGAGTAAGTAGGTAGCGGTAGTCGTGGACCGTGGTATCCGTGAACTTGAGTCGATACTGTCGTGTCGTCGCTCTAAAAAACATACTAGATGCATTGACGTTGCTGATACCGCATAATAAGTGTTGGTATATGTGATGTGTGAATAAATGAATGCGGATGGACACCTGATGGCATACGCAGTGAGTTCAGTTCGCGCGACAACAAATGAGATAAAATGACGTGCAGCGGGGAGTCCATTGTCGCCGGCTGCTCTTATGGGGTCTGGGTCCGTAGGTACAGGGCTACAAGCGGCTTTAAACGCACGGTTGAGCACAAAAGGGCCTATCTCGGAAACCAACAATAAAATTCAATTGACAATGAAAGGAAAAAGTTTTTTGGTGCGCGCCACAAAGATACCCTAACGGCATTTCGGAGACAACTTTCGAAAAGATTTAGGGTTGTATTGTTTTTGTTAAAGCAGGTAACGTTGTAACGTTTAATCCTTCTTTTTGCGAACAATGATTTTATTATTACAAGCTTTTATTTGTTACGTTTTATTTTCATGAGTACGAAATAAAAATATGTTTGAAAGAGCAAAATAACAAATAAACGTTGATACATGCATTAATATTATAAATGTGTCTTAGACCTCTTTTTATTTCTTAACACATCTTACGTTGTAGTAGGTAGGTAGGTTTATTTTAAAAATAGTTATGATATTTTGAATTAGAACTTAAGTTTATAGTACTTAGCTATAATAAAAATGATTAATAATGGGAAGTACCTAGTTAGGTATATATCTACGTACCCAATAAAACAAAAACTGGTTAGCCATTATATCATTAATTTAGTATATATTATTTAAATTAAATACAGTACATTAACTTATAAATACATTTATACAAAGCCAAATACCCATCATATCATAGTAATAAAGAACTTCGAAATAAAAAAAATACTATCTTAACATTATTTCAAAATATGAAAGCTTATTAAAAATAATTTATAAATACGTTTTTGTTCAACTGCAAATAGCTAGGCCATAGCGCAGAAAAATAAAATGGCCGATTTTAAAATAGCAATAATCATAAAATTATTTCGAAATATAAACACATAAATAAAAATAATTAAATAATAATGATACACAGATACGCATAATTGTAAAAATATACTTGAAATAATTTCAACAAAATATTTTTATTATACGCAGACAATATTTATTTTCTACATTAATTTTATTACGTTAAAGCTGGTAAATAAAACAGTAAATCAGTTGCAAAAACTTACAACGGATAATAACATAATTTGTCGTTTAAAATGATAAAATGAACAACAGGAGATAACGCGTATCAAATGGATCTGGTTCCGATACGTCACGGCCGACGGTAAATTACATTTAGTTTCAAAATATTATTTAATTAATATCTTTTATCTATTACTACATTACTACCTAATCCTTGCTGATAAAGTAAAGTATAGATGATAAATTAAATTCTATACTCGCCATATTTATTTTATTTTAAACTAATCAAACTTGGTACCTACCTATTAGGATCCACGGCGACGTAATACCTGGCTACTTAGCTACAAAGATTTCGAATCCAATATTATTAATAAGATAAAAACACTCAGATTATAATGCCAGGGCCATTCTTGGGTCATTAGTGTTGGAATAACGCAAGTATTAGGTATTTATTATGCGCTTTGATAATAATGAGCTAAAAGATTTGAACTTCTTTTGCTTTACCATATCTTGTAATAGGTGTACAAGTTTCTATGAATTCTGTATATGATACCCTTTTCAAAAGATTTTTACTCGTAAAATATGCGATAACAAACATTTAGATGAATAGCCCGTATGTAAAAAGCAAGCATTATCTATGCACAAGTCGCCTAGTCCGTAGCTGGCCATGCGCAAAATACGCGGTGTATAAAATATGTTGTATTAAAAAAAGTTGGCTGGTTGCATTCATAGACTAAGTTTAATTGATTTTTATTAATATTTATTGCACTATTCAAATACGAAGTGTTATTTATTAAACTTTACTCCGTTGTGTTTAATCAAGATTTTATTAAATGTAATAAAAGTGTTAATAATCTGGGCTTGAAAATAATATAGTGTTGTAAATTAAAAACGCATAGTAAATGTCTATGGTCATACAACATCTGATATACTGCACACTAGAGATATCAGTAAAACTTTAGGTACGCACCTAGTTACTGCTGAGCAATTAACACGAACATAATTAATCAAGAAAACACATAAAGAGTTGCTTTTGGTAGATCTGCATCTTGTTAATTAGTTTTATGAAAAAATATAATGTTTATACTGTTATGGCCGTTAAGTTCTATTTATTATCTGTATATTTTCGTAAGATTCGTTTTTTGAAATATTCAATACGTTATTTTATTTCAGCGTTTAGATGAAGCAATAAAATCATTTTTTAGTATTTTTGATAATACTTTTATAAAGTTAGATAGTTTAGATTTTAGTTCCGTTTAAGTTTTTGACGGATTTGACGGACGGACGAGACTCATTTAAGTTTGTTTCCTATAATACCATATAAGCTACATTTTATTACGAAATAATACAGATTTCCGCGTATTTACAAGATACAGGCCAAGTCTATGGTACTAAGTAATCTTTATAAATTCACAAAGAAAAATGTAAAAACTAATTTACTTTGTTACAAAATTATACGAATATTTGTATTGTTGTTCCATTATTTTAAAATGGCTATAAATCTGTTAAAATGTTTTATTACGTAAGTTTTCAATTAAGTCTAAGTTCTAACGTATTTATAATCTAATTTAGTTATTCTTGAACTAGTCTAGGTTTAGGGTAAACGCTAGGTTACTTAAACTATGAATAGGTATTTGACTATACTGTTTTATATCTAGTTGATATTTTTGATAGAAACTCGTAGATGAGTAACATTGTTTCGTGTTTAAAAATCAGTTGGTTTTCGAAAGGGCAAGCTGTACTATAGAATCCAAGAAACTTTATACCCTGTTACATAAAATATAAATACATTAAAAAAATATAATAAAATAACTATTACCATAACTGATTATGGGCTCAATAATAAGCTATTATTTTTCTGGGGTCTGATAGTTTTATTTTAAATCGTATAAGTACCGATATATCAAACGTAAGTCACAAGAATAAATTACATAACATATTTAATTCGTGTAAAAAGTTATTTACATAAATTTTAATTTAAGCCCCAGTCCGCCTTATAAGACTGTGAGAAAATCCATCTTATTATGAATTTACACGATAGATGTATGTCTGTGACGCTTATATTAAGTGAAGATGCATAGGTACTTATTTTAAGTACAACAGCTTATAAAAGAAGCTATTTTCCGCGTTTTGGTTATAAGACTTGATGTTACAATTCGTTCCAATTTCATGCGTGTCAATTTTAGCCTATATAGTATATATATAAATCTATAAAAGAAATAAAAAATCACAAATATTTTCGTCTTCCAATATCCCTTATGGGTGTAATATCCAAAATTCCTTTCTTAGTGCTCATTTCAGCTATATAAAAACCTATCCTCAAAATTTTAGTAGTCTTGCTTCAGTGATTTCGTCTGTGCGTTGATTTCTAGGTTACACAGTCATCTTACTCTTATATATATAAATAAACCGTTTAACGTTATAATTAAGCATAATAAATATAAGTAGGCATTGCATTTAATGGCGTCAGGTTTTAATTATCGTAAAAAAGTTTAGAAAATAATCGTTTTAATTGATATTAATAACGTTATTTTACTATTATTTTTATTGCTTACCACAATTTATAAAATTAAAATAATTAGTAGAAATAGAAAATATTCAGTTAATTGAAGCTTTGGGAATTACGAAAGAAAAAAAAGTTTGAATTAAGCCAAATATTTTATTTGCATGAATATTTACTTAATACAATAAATAAACAATTTTGTAAATAATTCATTTCACACAGAAATAACTCATCTATTCATTTTATGGATCAAAAACCTGGCATCCATATATAAAAAATAAAACTGAATGTGCGTAAAACTGTTATGCACATTGAGATTGATCGTAATATGACTGTTAATAAATATATAAGTAGGAATGTAAAGAGATGATTTATAAAAGACAGAAAATCCAAACATGATGCATTCGTTTCTGTTCGTATATTGCCAATCAGCTGCCGTTGCCGACGGTAGTGACTATGTAGACTTTACTATATAACGGGTACTCACGATTAATACTTTTTAATTGCCGATATTTCGAACCAGTTGCATGGCTCGTGGTCACGGCAAAACTTGGACTAAAATGGATAACTTCCGCGACGATATTCACGACGGTATTCAGTGCTTGATTATATATATCACCGTATAAAAAGATTCAGATCTTCAATATGTTTAAAAAGAGCTTTCCTTCAAAGCCGTCGGTGCATTGCCTGGTTCCAAATGTCCAGGCGACAATGATTGCTTTCCATCAGATATCCCGTCTGCCTTATAGCTAGGTATATAAAGTAAAAAGCTTCAGAACATATCAAATACAACATTTACAAGTTTTAAATGACGGGCTGACGTATTTCAGTGTGTAATATCAAATTGCGGTGCACAAAACTTATCTATTTCTAAAATAATTATATACATTGACGTCAACAAATACGCTTTTTTAAGTGAATATACTTAATATTGTATTGTGACTTAGGTCATTCAAAAGACATATGTATATTTTTTACCATGTAATAGGTACGAACGATTACCGATTCTTAATTGCCTATATTTCGAATCGGTTGCATAGCTCGTGATCACGGCTAAACATAGTAAAATATATAAATTCCGAGATGATATCGTTTAACATCATATATAGGTCTGTGTACTATGTTTTACCGCAATAGTAATCATCAATAAGTTAATCCAAATAATAATTAATCCAAATTTATTGAGAACAGGAGTACTGAGAGTTAGGTAAATAAATAGTGTTACAAATGTATTTGTTTTATAGGTAATAGAAATATCTATTCTTTGTTTCTTTTTTATGTGAAATAAGAAGCAAACGAGCATGCAAACCACCTGATGTTAAGTAGTCGCAGCCTATAGACATCCACAACCACAAACACGACTGAAATCATATCTGAGTTCGAACGTACATACGTTGCTACTTCTGAGGACTAAGATGATCGCCTCACTTCAAAGTGTAGCCGACAAACGCACCTCTCCAACGGAAACACAAGTAATGCTTTACGGCGGGTTATGAGGGCGGCAGTAGTACCTCCACGGTCGAAGTATAGTTATTATAGAAATTTTATTTACTCAGTTTTCTGTGTTCTGTATTGGAGTTTATTTTGTCGTGTCTCCAAAACGAAACACCTTACGAGTCGGATAGTTCAAAAACAGCTCTGTAAAGAGTCTACTTTGACTAAAATATTCTGATTTTGATTTTTCTTTTTGATTTCAATTGGAAATGCAACGCTGAATCTATTTGTCTTATGGGATAACATGCAAGCGAGTGTGCAGATAATCCGATGCTAAGTAGTCGCTGCAGCTCAAGGACATAAAAACAACCTAAATCACTGCAGTCATCTGACATATGCGTAGCTACTCCTGAGGACGTAAGCGTCGTTCGGTTGTAACCGTAGCCGAAAACCGTACTTGCAACCGAAACAATAGTTCTTTACTGTAAATTATAAAGGCAGTATCTCCGTTACATTATACTTACAAAAGCAGTTAGTCTCCAGGTCTATGTCAGACGATAGATTCCAGATTTCCACGGCAGTGTCTACTTACCATCAGTTCAACCGCATCGTCGTTTGCTACTTCCGTTTAATAAAATTAAGTGTTAGCTAAAAAATTGTATGTTTTTCAATTGAAAACATAATTCTTATCTTTACGCGAGTTTATAGGTTCCTATTAAACGGTTCATTTATCTTATATAGCGTAATGTACAATAAATGTTATTATTATTGGCGTAATCATAATAAATATATAATATGCAATTATGTGTCCGTCGGTCGTTGCCCGCGACGGCGTACAGCGTTACACTAATTGTGTACTTTTTACTGTAAATGATTGAATGTGCAATAACTACTTTCTTTGTAATGTTATATTATGATTTAGTGGTTTCAATAATGAATATCTATATATTTTTAAGCGATTTCTAACTTTTTTGTACGTTATTGTGTCTTTAATATTGAATATTTATTTATTTTTAGGCGATTTGTTTCGTCTCGTAGGTATATCGTATTTAAAATGTTTAAATATATTTAGTTTTATGCAAATTTAAGTTACAGTAATGAAAATATGAAACTAATTATAATAAAAGATAAACCTAAACAATTTAAAAGGAGTCCGTGCCCATGCAAAGTGTCAAGAACGCTAGCCGCATTCTGCGTTGAATAGCAATCGCAATCAATTTGAAGATTATCCGTGTTGTTATATAAAGTTAAACGCTGTCCGTTTGCGTCGTTTATTTTTCACTAGAAAAGTAGGATAGTACATAATGTATATATTATGTAAAAATGTGTATTTTTGTAAATTTAATTATATACACAAAACGAGTATGTCGCCTACATTCTATGTATGTAGCCTAATTGATACGGAGTATTATTGTAGTCCACGGGCATGTCACCAACTTAACTGTGAGTACCCGGTACACAGAAAAATGTATGAATTAGCGATAATAGTAGTTTAAAATCACATGTGACTAACCATACATCATTATTACCTAAAGTTGATCACATATTGCTACTCCAGAGGACTAAGGTCGAGAGTCGATATTTTGTCATATTAGTTTGCAGGAATTAGTTGAGCTATAGATAAATTTAAGCTACATAAGTACTTCTCATTATTTTCATGTTAAAACCAAAAATAATCCGAAAAGGATTTTCGGCTTTGCCCAGATAAGGAGTTTTAGATAAATGCAAGAAATATCTAAATACCAACTCAGGAATGTTATTTTTATCTGTAATAGTTTAAATCGGTTTTTAATCTGGTTCCTAAACGCTAATTCGGATAGATAAATCTAGTGATGGTGAGTCGCCATTTTTGCTAATGTAATGCTTTTAGCCTTGTAAAAATAATCGAATCAAAACTTGAATCATTGACTCCAATTAAGTTTGGGTACTACGTTTGATGATCGAGTAGGTATATTCAAGTACTCAGATGTAGTATTTCTCAAATAAATAAAAAAACACGAAAATATGTAAAAAAGTCAGCCGGGCTTAAGGATTACGATCCTCAACATAATATTAAATGCGGCTAAACTTAGTAACTTCGCACCGCAGCTTAGCCGTGACCACGAGCCATGCAACTAGTTCGAAATCGGCGATTAAACATTGCATATCAAAATGTATAACTTCGATGTATTAGATTAAAATAATATGTACTGTAAATATCTTAAAATATTTCTTAACTAACTTACGTCACTGGCCGTAAATGTTACCTTTGCATTTGTATTAAACTTAAATATTAATTAAAAGTATTTTTCTCTATTCATTTCAAACTAATGACTCATACCTAATTATGAAATTTATTAACAGAGCCAAAAATATTATATACGTACTTTGATAAAAAGCAAGACTATATAAAAACTTGATTTGAAATTGTCGTGTCCATATATTAAGGTGATAATATCATTCAGGGCACATTAAAATATTATTTAAATAGAAGTATATTTTAATTTTGTATAATTCATTGTTTTATGCAGGGACCATTTATCAAATTTCAAAAATAGAACTCTTCAGTCAAATTAAAAGCATACAATAAAAAAATATGTTTGTTCGCGCCAATTTTTGTTTAATTATTATTAAAGTAAAAATTTCTAATTTCGTACATGTCGCGGTTAATACATTTGAAATGATTAAAATAAAAAATAATATATTAAAAACCAATAAGTATTTATGGGGAAAACCGCCCCAGGCCGCAGATTAAAAAAATCCCTTCCCCGCCGTTCGCGCTTACTTTATCAGTGTTGCCATTTAATAACGTTTAGGGCGTCTGTAAATTAGTGTCCAAATTGCTACACGAAATTATATTTACACAAGACTTGTCCGAATATTGTGAACGGAGAGCTATCGTAAATTTTATGATATACGTGATAAGGATATCAATTTGTCCACTACTATGATAATGTTGTACTGATGGCCCACAAACGCGCGATAACGTGCTTTGGATGAATGCTTACTTTAACGGTGAAAACATTAAGAAGATAGTAGGTACCTATTCCCTAAAATTTTATAAAAATCCCTTTGTTGTAGCTTTTACTTAGTATAATGATGTACCTAAAGGGCCGGACATTAAATGTCTACACTTATTACTAGCCTATACCTAATATAATAATATAACGATTTATTCGGTATTTATCCTTTTTATGTTGTTACATTAAGAAAATTAAGTTTAAAAAATCGGGATATTATGTTAAGTATGTTAAAAGATCATTTAATACAAATCAAATATGTAACCATGAAGTTACAATATATTTTTAATTTTCGTTTTCATTTATAAAGTCCACATTTATGTTACAACTATTTAAGAGTGCTATAACCATTAAATTTTATTCCGTGAAAATGTTTAATCCCGATAAAGAAGAGAAGAGACGCATAAGTGGGAAATATAAGAAGTCGTTATCAGTTTAATATCTGGCCGGCCTGCAAAAACGGTTTAACGACCAATAAAACTTTAGCCAAATATCACAGACTACTTAAATCTCTTTCTTAGGCCACTATGATATAAAACAATAAAGTATCTGTACTCTGATGTTGCTATAGCAATTTAGTATACTAAAAAATATTATCTGTATACACTGTCTAACAAATTTTATAACAAAAAATAAACATTATCGCCTACTTACTAAGTTTGTCATGACATTATAAAAATAACGATATAAAATAGGCACTGTCACCTTGCTAATATGAAAATTCAAACAGACCTGCACGTTATAAATGTTTTGTTACGTTTGTGAATAAAAATTACGACCATCTGATTGCGGGCGGCCATTACTGTGTCGCGTTATTTTTTTCTAAGACGTCGATCCGCGCTGTGACCGTTCGGAGCGCATTAAACTTATTATTGGCACTTACTTTAAACAGTAAAGATAATACCGGTATTGTATAGGCAGTTTTGTACACATTTCACGATAAAACAGCTCGATTTTATGTTTTAAATGTTGAAAAATGCCTCGCATTAGTTTCGTCGCCACAGAAAGATAACACGGCAACATTAGTGCTCGGTTTTTTAATTTTTAGGGCTGGCAAGGTTGCGAAACTGCGAGGTTAGGTGTTAGGTTGCTTGTTGAGGAAGTAGATAGGAGTAATGAAGTGTTTCCACCCGCGTCACGTGTACTAACTACTAACTACACTTATCACCTAACATAACACGTAACCATCGATTTATGTTTGATGGGTTGTAAAAATAAATTATCGGCCACTTCATAACAAGCCAGCACGGATTGTATATTTGCTGTAACGAAACTATTTTAATGCTAAATACAGAAGCGTTAAATAGTTGATGAAAATCGTAATAGCAGTTCGTTAAATTGCCAATCAGTTTTAGCTCGAACAGCTGTCTGATAATATTGAAAACTGATAGAAATATTCAAATATTATTCCGGTATTAATTGCTATATTTCACTTCAAAATGAAGTGTGCACTAAAGTGGTCAAAACAGACTGGCTAATATATAAGAATCCAAGCAATTAATTTTGAGCACAGATCTTTCAAATCTATTAATATTCGTACGTATCTTGCAAATGACATAAAAAAGTAATTAAAAATTACCATTTACGAGGTGCGTGTAAATTAATTATGTTTGAAGATAACAATGTGGTAATGGTAAATTAATTTTGGGTATTTTAAATAGTCTTTTTAAATTTCACACGTAATGTAATATAATTACGCTTCTCTTTTAACCGCGTTATTTTAAATAAACTATAATTATGATAAAAAAATATTTATGCTGCCAAAAACATTGATGCTGGCCATGCGCAATTTGCGTGGCCTTATATAAAGAAAAAAAAAATGGATTGTGTTCGAAAAATAAACGCTTTTAATCCGAATGGCCGCCTATCTTGTCTATTTTTTATTCAAAGTCGAAAATCCATTTCGGTCACAGATAAATAACTGTTAGAACGGTCACCGGCCGGTGACCAGATAAATTAACGCTTGATGTATTATATAACAGTATATAAGACAAATGATGTATTAAAATTTATATAAATAATAATACATGAAACCGGCGTAACCGGTCCCTACGTTTTAATGCGTCGGAGTGTTTAGAGTGACCATTTTTCAACTAAGATTATTTCGAACTAAGACACCCGACGCCATTTTGACTTTTAGATACGTCACCGATTTTTTGTGTAAATTCTTGTAAAATAATTAGGTATCATACCTATTAGTTGGTTTTAAACGAGTTTTATTTTTATTCGTAAATATGAAATTAGTTTACCTAAACAATACTTATCGTGTGATTTTGTTTAGTAAGTACAGCCGCGGTTCGCTGCTAGTGGTTAAGATGAAACGTGATGTATAAATTGTAAGCCTCTTGCTTGTAGGCGTAGATTAGTTACGAACAAACCTACCTACAGATTGTTTTTGTTGTTATTTCATAATGGCCTCTCACGGAAATGTATAGTCAAAAATTTCGAGATTATTAATGTGATGAATCACATAGGACCAGCCAGATAAGTATGTAAATGAAAAAAGTAATCTATGAAAGATAATAAAATCGAAGTGCTTGTCTATGGTTTCAAAATCAGTATCGTTTTAAGCTCATATAGAGAAATTACTTATTGGTTCTGCGAAATTCTTATTAAATTCGAGTATTTGGTAATAGGCTAAAATAAAGGCCTAAATTTAAGGGACTTTCATGTAAAGATAGATCTTAAATATATATATTTTGTAATGGATAATATCTATGGTCCTTGTGTTAACAGAAAAATGGGAATTTACGGAATTTTTGTGGCAATCCATGCCATAACAGAATTCCTTATAAAGGTTTAAACGTATGTTAACTTTTTATACGAAAAATTCCTTTCGAAAAATTAATAAACCATGAACAACGGACCAGTGGAATATAGACAATATAAAGTATTATAGAAATACATTGTAATAAGTCTGTTTTTTTAATATTGTGTTAAATTCCATCAAAGATACCTATCATCGCCACCATCAGGTTTAATATTCGTCTGTTATTTAAATTATATTTATAAATGCAACCTAAATAGATGTATTTAACAAGACTAGATCTTGAAAAGGTATCGTAAAATATCGTAAAGTCACTGTTATTGTTTAATTTTGAATTAAGAATGAGAAAAACATTTATAACGGCAAATTAAAAAGACATGTGTAACTATAGCCAGACACAGGTAATGCCACTAGTAATCTCTTGCTTACACTTTTTAGATCGTTATTTAAATTTCCGTACAATCGTACTACAAGCATGGGTTAGTATGCAGATATTGTTATCACGCAATACTATGTATCGGGCGAAATTTTTAACATAATCCCGACATAAAAATCAATTCGAATCAGTCCGATGGCCGACGCGCTTCGCGAACGCACCCACTAATTTGTTATTTAAATTTCGCTGTTCCATTCCATTTTTGAATTTGGATTCGCGCGGACCAACTTCGCTCTAGATGCGTCGGCTCGCATACCGACTACCCGAGGGCAGGAACGACCGACCACAAACTAAACTACAACACCAAAATGGTACTGATCCACACAATTCGCGCCTTTGTCTCGTGAGATGTATGAGTGATTTTCCCTCGAACTGATTTAATGATTAGCATGTCGCCCACCGTACGGAGTCCTCATTGTTTTATTCGCCGCGCGTACCTTTTTCAATTTGAATATCGCTGTTCATTTTCGAATTGGCTCTTTGTAGACGCGCCTTAATTGCGCACTTTGGATTCAACGTTAATTCGCGCGCTCGCTAATTTGAGGGTTTATTGTGTAACCGACTGCTTAAACATCCTTTTTAAAGGCGCCCCGACAGAATTCCTGATAGACAAACACTTAGTGTCGTCGTAGTATTATTAATAAGATGCTATTGGTGCGTTCGGGCCATTAAAACGTCGTAATGCCGCGTAAAATTGTCGAAACTGTTAAGCGGATGTTTTTGAGACGTCATAAAGTTATCGGCCTTGAAACGTAACAACAAATGAGGTTAATCTGAGCGGGAGACATTAATTTGGACATGTGGATGTACGTTCGCATATTTGCGTCACGGTATTTCTTTCGGCGATCAAATAGAGCATTCGTGTGTTGTTTATCGTCGATCGACAAATCCTCGGTGACTCCCGGAACGTTGTAATTCCTCTAATACGCCGTCGGGATCTGGATACATTAAACAATATTAATCGAGGCGCGATGATGCGGCGGTTTCGTCCGAAGGGTTGCAACAATGGCGGCGTACTATCGAGTACACTGGCCATTGTGCCCTGTTTGCCGAACGCATGCGAACGCTGTTCCTTTTTTAAATGCCGGATAGGTATATTTTTTAAATATCGCTCTCGGTTTTTTACATACGATACTATAACGAGGTTTGAAAGTGGAATCACGACGGTCCGTTATAGGCTATTTAGCGCGCGCTTTCGGTGACAGTTTTTAGAGTTATGGCCGCCGTGAAATGAATTGTAAGTCGTTACGGGTAATTAGTGAAACTTATCTGTTAGGCACTCGGTTTTAGTTAACTAGATTTTTTGTAATAAACGGCTCATTTTATAAGATTACAATCTCACGGAATAGAGAGTTGGAGAATGGTTGTTCCGGCATCAGATGAAACATAGTTTTCATTTGCGTAACAGCTATAAATAGTTTTTCCTACGGAATACACCGCAGTTAATAATGGAATTATTTTTTTAATAAGGTTATGCTGTACCGTAAATGTTGCTGTAACTAAAAAGGATAGTTTTACAAAGGTAACATAAACATTGTTTAAACTAAAACTTCCAAGTACATACACTTTTGTACCTATTTCATGTTTAAACTCCCTACTTCCACAAAATACATTCTGGATCTTTTTAAATAAAAATAAATTAGTTTTTGTAATTTTAAATAATACACAAAGTTGCCATTAAACTAATATTATCACGGATTGTATACATTTTTACTATGTATTACGTTTAATATCGACAATAAAAGAAATTAATAATGGTGATTACCTATTACATAGTAGAAAAAGATAAATTTTCAATCTAAATAGTTATCTTTTGAATGTCACAATGGTGGCGTACTAAACTATAATTTTTAGGCTATTTAGGCCTAATCTTAAACCTTAGAACGTTATTCTATTACCTATGTAGGTATATTATCTGTTTCCAAATCTAGCTATTACCCGCGACTTTCCATATTTCAATTTAGTAAAACGGACTTTTCTTTTAAATTGCCTATCTTAAAGGTAGAATCTCTAAAATAGAGGTTTTCGATTGATATTTTTAATATACAACCGTATCAATCTGTCAATAACGATTGACCATCTTAATGCGTTCCGTGGTCCCACGGTCCGGGGCGATGACCAAATTATGGCCAACGGGGTTCGCTGGCTCCTGCCTACACCCAACAATACCTACAGATTTACATTGCACGTATTATGAATCTAATACAATGTGCAATAATACTAATATAAAGCGCAAAAATACTAATCCAATGTGCAATGATTCTAATACAATGTGCAATAATTCTAATACAATTTACAAACGTTATGTATATAAAAGAGTAAGGTGACTAACAGACTCAGATCAACACAGTCAAAATCCGCAGAATTTAAATGTTAACTGAAATACTGATATACTGTAGATCTTGTAGCATAGGTGAGTAATGAGAAAGGAATTTTGAAAATTGTCTTAGGGTGTAAAATAGATGAAAATTTGTATGCTTTTTTATTTCCTTTGTAAATTTCCGTGAAATATACCTTCATATGGGATGAAAATAAAGCTCCATGGTTAATTAAAATGATTTAAGATCGGCTTCTATGCGAGCAAAGCCTTGATCAAACGTGCTTAGTATTAAATAGGCCTTGTATTCACGTAATGGCTTTTATTTATTACAATTGCCTATTTTAAAAAAAAAAATCAAATTAATGAATTTTAAATCCGTTTTGGCTTTTATTATAATTAATTTTAAGGATTTTCGTATTGTAATTAACATGTGAATTGTGTGTAAAAAATGTAATTGGTGAATTAGGTTTTTTTATTATTCTTTTTAACCATAAATTTAATCGTAGCACGACACCTGCATCTATTTATCGTTTTTCACACTAAAAATGTAACAGATTCCACGTTAGCTATAAATAAAACGCGCTCAGATCACAATGGAGGCAGCATCAGTGACATAATAACACTAAATAGTCAATCACGACGCGGCTGTGGCTAATCTTGCATTCACACTCACAATGGAGGTAACGAACGGACGGACGGACGGACGGACGGTAATAAGGCGCGCGTGGGCGGCTGTGTCAACGTTATTTATGATGGCATACGGTTTTTTAAATTTTTTTTCATGGCAACACTGATGGCCGAAGCCCTGGTGTCCGGTTCGAAAACGGAGAATCAAAAATATTTGAATATTGTGAAATCTTCATTCAATTTCGTTAACATAAATATATTAATCGTATTTGTTGTGTAAAAGGCGAATTAATGCGTTATATGTACTAATAATCCGCATATCTATAATACAAAGATTCTCTAATATCTTTTACAATAGGTTTTATAAGTAATTTTTGTAATTTGGAATTTGGAAAAGACAATTAAAACGAATTAAAAAAAACAATTTAATGGGATTAATATCCTCCTTTCTTCTTATGACAAGAAATAGACAATCATTCTTTATTTAAATAATTTTATGGATAGTATAAAAAAGGTACATTATGGTTTTAAAATGTTTCAGATGCAATAAAATTTGTTTCTGTAATACGATACAGGATGTAATACATGATCTGGATTCGATTGTCTGCATATTTATTATTGAAATTGTGTGGAACGTGGGCATTCAGTGCTTAGCGACCACAGGTTGGAGGCCATAAATAATCCAAGTTTAATTCAGACAAGAATCCTTTAAGTAGATACTTATTGTGTAAAGCAAAAAGGACTGGCGTCGCGTCGAAAGGAAATCGTTATCTTAACGAGGTATATTTACGTGAAATCTGACTAAGAGTGAGCTGTCCAGTCTTGAGTCCCGATAATGGGTTCAACCGTCTATCGTGGGTCACAGGCCAGCTATTGACCCCCTGTTTACATATACCACAGATAATGTTCCGTATGTACCACAGATAATACAGATAAATACTCCAGTTTCAATTTGTAAACCTAATCTCGGGCCGAGGTTAATAGTCTATTAAAATTAATTTCACAGTCGTAAACAATCCGCTCCCCAATCTGGCGATTACTCAGCCACTCAAAATCAGCTGACGGTACATGGATGTTTGTTTTTTTAATAGTTCAAATTAAAAATGTATCGGGAAGTAAAACTTTCATCCGCGGCCTTAAGCGTTAGCGGCTCCGGACAATAAATCTGCTCGCGAATCGCCCGAATCCGTGAGTCGAACGGCTCAAGGAATCTATTTTTATAAGGAACACTCTAGGAGGAACGAATAGAGATGAGTGACAAATAACGTCACATTAAAATCACCGTGATCTTCAGCGGAAGACACTGTAACTGTTTCAAAATAACGTTACAAAGTAACGTATTCCATGTTATTCTTTTGTCATATAACTTAGTATATAAAATACTTTTATTGGTTTTATTGTTACTGTAACACTACTAGCTAACATAAGGAACAGTTATAGCATTAATCACTGATTTGTTTGCTCAGTGTTATTTTCCTGTGGTTGGTTATTGTTAGTTGTTTCTGGCGGGCCTCGGATAATGATCAACCCCTAGATAGCTACTGACGTGTGATTTTTGTGATCTGTATATGTAACAACGTAGCCAAATTTTTGAAAAGCTGATGTCTCTATCATTATGAGAGACAACGCCATTATTTTAGTTTCAAAGTTTGATTACTGACTGACCAATGACTGCGTGATCAATCGATAAAGTAAAATAAGTAATAGATGTGATAAAGTAACAGTGATATTTTTCAGCCGTGTTCATGGAACGACAATAATGGTAATTTTATAATAACTTTTCCCTAGTTTATCAACGAATATAGAAAATTTAAGTCTGCAGATGTAGCCATGATTTCAGCGTCGGCTTAATGTCGAATATATACTTTTTTTTATTTGAGAGTAGCAAACGAGCATGCAGGCCATCTCATGTTAAGTGGTTGCTGCAACCTATGAATATCTATACCTCCAACAAGACGGAAATGCTATGTGAGGTCGTTGATGCATTGCTACTCCTGATGACTAAGGTCGCTCCACTTATAAGCGGCAAAAGAAGACCGAGTGGCCTAAAGCAAGTCGATCTAAGGTCGCTTCACTTATAAGCAGCAAAAATAGACCAAGTGTCCGAAGGTAACTCGATTGGTCTATTGACACGTGTTAGTGTTGGCGCGTCGGAGCGGTGTCCCCATGCGGATGGGCAAATGGGATAATGGACGTCTGGGCCCGCATCCGGCGCGGGACTCGGATCCGAGCTTGCAACGCTCTGGATACAATTTTTCAATTAAATCGACCAGACAGAAGATCCCTAATAGGTGTCGTTAAGAAGTCGTGTGCCCGATTTTCGATCCGTCCCGTAACGAGCCCGTTTTATTAGTATTTATGGTCGAAACAAGCTCCGCTCTCATGCGTTCCGTATGAATGAAGCTGAATTTATGACTAGCGCTCGCTCTGTATCGCTGTTAAGTTCGAGTGGTCGCCGCTGACACTGTCGGCCATCGTACATCCAGACGTCTCAATTCGTCCGCGTAATAGCTAATATAAAAAGATTTTTCTTAGTTTTACGGTCGTATTACGTATGGGTCGAGTAGCGCAGTAAAATTTGATACGAGCGTCGCGGAAGGTCTAACGATGCTTGATTTACCGCTATCGATCTAAAAAGTACATAAAAACACACCTTAATGACCGCTACTCGACTCCCGGTCGTCTAGTGGTTAGTCTGGCCACACAGAAACCACGCGGTTCGATTCCCTGGTAAGCAATCAACTTTTGAAATTATCGTTTGTGATTATGATTTCTAAGTGATATTTATCATTTCATCTAAACTCGAATAGAATTTCTATTATAGAATCACAATTATACAGACAGCAATGACCGTTGATGCTTTATATTTACGTTAATAATTTATGCAATTCTCGAAATTATTTGATAGCTTTTCATAATTATGATTTCAGTCACTTTTTTCACTTCATATAAACTCGACTTTGAGTTTCTGTTACAGAATAATACAGCGAGTGTTATGCGTTATATTAACTTAAGTATTGTTAGCAATTCGAATACATTCCCGTTACGAATTGCTTCTGGTAGCCAGACATGTCACATGGCATAGAATAGGATGGATGGGCAAGGGTGCGTGATAGAAAGAGACGGGTGCTTAGGGTGGCGCATGTCCCACCCCGTGTCGGGCACAAGTGACGTCCTGTCTTCCCCATGTCTGCATTCGAAAACGTTCCCATTTAGTTTTTTACATAAGCCGAACGTTTCCTTGTTCCAAGCCCCATTTGACTCTTACTCACATTTAATTATTCCCGAAAACTGCTTTTTCTCTTCCCAGAACCGAAACTAATCTCGTAACCGCGAATCGTAAAAAACTGACCCGCGGCCGTAATCTAAGCGAAATTTGAATAACTGAAGCGATTAATCCACGGGCTTTAATTAGCGCAACGGGGTTCAGAACTCATCAGTTTGACGGCAAGACTTATGCCTCAAACCGAGACAATGCGTAACCGCCCGTCAAAATTTAATCATATCGAAACATAAAGAAACAAATCCGAGAAACCATACGGATCGCAAAAACCGGCCCGCCCAATGGAACTTATTACTCAGTAAAGATTCCCAGCGAGAAAAAACCACAAGAATGTCATTTAAAAAAATTAAAACGTACGATGCTTATTTTTTCGTTATGGCGAACCAAATGGACTAAAGGTTATCTCGGAGTAAAAAAGGCGGGACGGAGCGATTCCATTTTTAAAACGTATCATTTCATTTCGAAACCGGCTTTCAAGACGTCAAAAGGTAGTCATTACATATTTTCGAAATATTTAATGACTAGCTTTATTATTTTAGGGACAGGACAGCTTAGCGCCCGCGCGAGGATATGGCTTTTCGAGTGTGTAATTAAAATATTTTTGAAAGAACTTTGTTCCCGGCAGTCGCGGCGGATATTTTTACTACGCGGTATCCATCACGAGTGTCATATGTTGACACGAGTTTTTGTTTCCATACATGGCTCAATAATGTTAAACCTACTCTAAATACCGGTTCACGTCTAGCAGAGGTGTCGGTGTGATCATTACAGAATTTTAATTACCCCTATCCCTCCATACGTGACGGAATGTAAGTCGGCACTGACCTAAAAATTTATGGGAAAATATTTTTATACAGCCTGCGTTCGTTTAACGTGATAATTTGTGTCTATTCTCAATAAAATAGAATTTGAATTCGCTTGTGAATGTTTCCGACTTGTTTTTGTAGTCTGACACCACATGTAATGTCAAACGCCTACAAATTAATGACGTAAGTGTCCCAGAAGTGTGTCACGGCGGTGGTCACACCAATAAGAAAATATCCGCTCGCGAGTTTACATCGTGACGTCACTACCCGACGCTACCCAAATTCGAAAATAGAATTGTGTTGTCTATTATAAATATTAGTTGTCAGTGCCAAAATGGATGTTCGTTAACATTGTTTTATTATTTATATATTTTTCTAAGATACATATAATAGTTTAAAATAATATTGGCGTGTTTATGCAAATTTCTTTTAAAATTTTAACATGTAATCATTCTATATACTTATATAACAAAGGAAGATGGTTGATAGACCCAGATATCAACGCACAGGCGAAACTGCTAAACTTGGATTCTTAAAATTTTGCACGTAAGCTTATTATATACCATAAATGAAGCTTTATGAAAGGCACAAAGGTTAATTAGTAATAATGGTATACTTATGAATAGACTAAGAAATCTATGGTTGCATTTTCTTTACGTATATTTAAAAATATTTCATGTTTCAATACAAAATTGAGTATGTAAGAAAATACTGCAATAAATCTGATAAGTGTTAATTAAATTAAAATAATAAATATAGATTGTCAGAATATTGTTTATCAGACCGTTGTGATTATCTGTGTAGTTTATACAACTAAGGTTCTGTTTTTAAATATTTAATTATAATCGAATTGTTTGTTGTTATTTATATGTTAATTATATCTTTTTAAGTACTTCATAATGTTTGGTTACATTATGTTATGGCTTTTGAGATAAAGTATATTATAACTTACATATTTAAAAGATTATTGTTTAAAAAGATTTCAGATATGTTAATTATGGTACCTAAAGTCGGTTTAGGTGCGTTTTACTGGGTCGTTTTTATTTTTAATGTGATTTTTTACTACTTTTTTTATTTAAATTGAAGATGCAGTCATGATGGTCTACCTGATGCAAAGTGGTTACGTCCGTGGACATCTGTTACTCCATGAAGATCAGGAGTTCCATCTGACGTCGATCGTTGATGCGTTGTTGCTTTTTAGGATTTTTATGGAGAGATGTCAGTCGTATTGGCTTCTTGGTTTCCTTGTTTTTCCATCCATCTTTTGAGAAAGTGATAATTGGAACCATACCACATGGGCTCGGACTCCCTTTAGATTGTTTAGGATATGCTTTTGTTATAATTAGTTTTAAAATTTCTTTCAAACACATTATTTTTAAAATTTAAAATGCAACAGATTCGGACCCCTTTGAGAGCCTCCTACATTTTTTTTTGCTTTGCTTTTTCACGAAAATATTCAAAGCATAACTAGGCTGCAACCTTATGTTTACCTTTGCCTTTCAGAAACTATAAAAGGCAAAAAAAACAACTGGATATCATTCGAATTAAAAGCTTTATTTATGTATGTGCTTATTTTATTGGGCATATCGAACACAGCGTGTTTCTTACATTTACAACGTAATAAAACGTCCGTCTTTATAAAATTGTATTTATAGCCAAGGCGTCACATACAGCCTCACCCATTGTTTCGGTTGCTCCAATAAAAATACCTAACTTGCAACCATTTTCATATTGCGCGCGGAAATACTAATCAAACAAATGTCAACGCTAACGTGTCGACACAAGAATCATTCTTGCGTGAGAAACACGCTCATAATTCCTTGTTTTAATTACACGACACATTTGCAGTTGACAACGGTTTTATGACGACGTAATAAGGATTAATTTCCAACAATTACACGTATACGATATCAATATTTGATTCTAGTACTTTAGTGTAGTTAAATAAGTAATTATGATTTAAGGCGACTTTTACGACTGCGATTATTGTCGTGCGCTCGTAATCTCTTGTTGCGATTTTAAATCGTGCGGTCATTAATATGGTTTGAACTGGGTCGCAGTTGTAATTTCAAAGGTCGCGATATTTCATAATATGTAAAGATTTGTGCATTTTGATTAACTTAAGTAAACGCGCTGAATAATTTTGAGTTTACAACAGTTAATGTAGTTTACACAATGCTTTGAACAAAATTAATTGATTACAATAATTTAAATTGGAATTCTAAATTTGTTATCCATTCCACGCAAGAAAAACATTTATCTCATTGCGACTGGCTATTAATAATTCATGAAAATGTAGGCATATTAAAATAAAAATGTTTTGTAACCTTTTGTCTATGGTTTTTATTTAACACAGACAAAATGTCTATGGTTTTACATTAAACGAGTCCTGCCTAAGACATGAACACACTTGTAATCCAGTGTTTTGTAACCTTTTACGAATGCTTATTTGAATATTTTCCTGCAAGACTCAAATGAGTTTTGTTCAATGCCATCGGGTCTAAACGTCATAGGTTATAGGATATTTGTGTGTAAATCACTTCTAATTAAGTAAATGCACAGGCTTAATGCATTACTATAATGGCGTATTCCATTAATAATATACTAGTTATATTTTGTAAAGGATTAGATAAATATCTTTGAATAAATTCCTCTAGATGGCTTCTAAATATTTTTTTCAAAATTAACTCCTGTGTGGGTTATTATTGTTAAAAAAATCCTTAAAAAGTAGGAAGCGCGCAGTAGCGCCATCTACTAATAAGTTTGTATATAACATCGCATTATAGCAGTTATTAATAGAATTCATAATTGGACATGACAGTTTTTATTTGATAGTCGAATAAAAAGTAATCGGTTTTTTAACCTCTTCTTTGCATTCTATTCTGTAATAACTAATACTAATGGTACCCCTTCATAATCCGCTATGAAGCAAGTCTCGTGTCAATGTTGGAGTGAGGTGGTTGTTGGATATAAGGCGACCATTAGTCCTCACGAGTAACAATACATCCAAATACGACTCCAGATAAGTCTAATTCTGTTTAAGGTTTGACATGGATGTCCATGGGCTGCTACGACCACTTAATATCTAGTTAACTACACGCTCGTTTGTTACTCTTCTAACAAAAAAGACAAGAACCAATAAAACTATTAAATCGTTTTAAAATTCTGCCGTCATTACAGATCGTATGTAATTAGGTACTACTTCACCTAGGGCAAGCGTTGGGGACCTAGATTGCTGGTTACAAGTGAGGGAACAATTGCAACGGACGGATGATTGGGTTTCAATTGTTTAATTACGTATTTGTAATGTATTTAATTATATATTTGTAATTTAATTAATAACGCATTTGTAATTAAATTGTTTTTTCTTTCCCCTTGTTTATAGAGTGTAATCTACGAATGAATAGATTCTCTCATCGCAACAATGTAGAATATATGAGACTTTTTATTTCAAATAATAATGCTATTGAAGTAATGTTTACTTTATTTTTTATATCAAAATTAAACATAGTTTTTTTTATTATTATTTATACACACACTATAGTTATTAAGGCTTTAGCTATGCCCTGTAGTTTCATCCGATAAATAAGAATCCATTTCGTTTCAATTCGATTATGATTCGTGTACAAAACTGTTTAGGAGAAATATTAATATATCAAATACGTACTTTTAATTAAATGGACTTTTTTATTGCGATAGAGTAAGAAACGGGCATGCAGGCCACCTGATGGTGACTGAGTGGTCACTGCAGCCCATGGGCAACCACGTCCAATGTTAAATAGAACAGAAGTCCCATTTAAGGATGGACGCGGATGTGTTCCTACTCTTGAGGACTAAGATGGTCGCCTCCAATAATGTGTATCCGGCAACC